>OY294022.1:10964555-11121143 GCA_958510785.1 Exephanes ischioxanthus | reverse complement strand
AACAGTAAACCGCACCAGGAATTCTCCCAACGATTGTGCTTTCTTTTTATTCCAGAAGGATAATTGCCGTAAGCACAGCGACAACAGTTTGTCTTTGAAAATTTATCGAGAAACCAAGATGAAAGATGGACTTGGAGGGGACAGATTGTGGCAACGAAAGATCTAAGTTCGCGGCAACAAATAAAAAATACAAAAATAGGAAAAGTCGGAAGCGGAGGAGATAAACGTTAGGGGAAAGCGAAGCGGTAAATCGCACCGGGAATTCTTCCGCTGATCTTGGAAAAGTGAAGAAAAAAATATATACATAAATAAAACGACGAAGAATTCGCGAGCCTCGTATTACGATTCGAGGAAAATAAATCGAGAAGGTAAACGACGGAGCGACTCTGAAGAAGCGAAGTTGATAATGGATTATTTGTGTATTGTGCAGAAATGTTTGCCACACATCGTTTCGCGCAAAGCACCGACCATTTCGCTACTGGGAAGCATCCATCGATTGTCCGTTACGAGGAAACTAACGTCGACTTCGCACGAATCACACGAAACTGCGATTTTTCTTTATGTCCAAGAACTTACTGACAAATCGGAGGAATAAATTAATACATTTTCAAAAGATCTTTTCATAAATCGATCGAAAATAAAACAGAACGAAAAAAATGCATTTAGTCACCTTAGATTCCATAATAGCCAAACGGTACAAGAAATCGTGTATCGACCATTACTCAGAATATTAATAAAAAAAATTAACTAAAAGCAAACGTACGTGAATTTCAATCGATTGTTCGTTACGAGGAAACTAACGTCAAGTAAATGACACGAAACTGCGATTTTATTTATCTCCAAGAACTCATTGGCAAATCGGAGCAACAAAGTAATCTCTTTGAATTAAAAAATAAATAAAACATAGTCGGTCACCGTAATTTCCGCAATAGTCGAACGATACGAGAAATCGTCTATTGTCCGTTACCAGGAATATTTTTAATTAGAAAAAAATAAATTGAAAGCAAACGCACGTAGATTTCCAAACGACTCCGCAACGACTCGAGTGAGAGTCCGCAATCGCGACGCGTCGATCGTACACGCTTTAAGATAAACATTTCTCGAGCTCGATGGAGAGGCATCCGCGAGACGTGACACTCTACGAGAGTCACGTCAGATCCAGCTGCTTCCATGTAAATGACCCTGGATGTTCGTGCAGGCATTGAATTCATTCCTTTCCTCGATAGTCATTGCCACCGCCTACTCACATGTCTCGCTATAATGTAATGCTACGCGCTAGGGGATAGCGGGGCAAAATGGACCACGATCTCACACTTTTAACATTGTTTTTTCGGGACACAAAAAAGTCCGATGTCGAACGGAGGACACCGGTCCGAGATAGCGGGGCAAAACGGGACACTGGGGCAAAATGAACCACGATCGCACATTTTTAACATTTTTTTCGGTACATAAAAAAGTCCCATGTCGAACGGAGGACACCGGTCCGAGATAGCGGGGCAAAACGGAACCCTGAGGCAAAATGGACCACTGTCGCCCACGCTTTTATCTGCGGGACATAAAAAAGTCACGTGCTGAATGGAGGACACTTTTCCGTTTTACCCCCGAGGTATCTGCGGTAGATAGTGGTATGATGGCTATTTATATATATTACATGTTACACTGTAGCGGCGAGTTAGCGTGGTAAAATGGACCACTATCGGACCTTTTTTTTTTTTGCCGAACATAAAAAAGTCCCATGGAGGACAATGGTTTGTTTTACCCTTCCGGGTCCCATTTTGCCCCGCTCTCCCCTACCTACTTATCTGCGGTGCATGCACATTAGTAATAATGGTAGACAATGGTATTATGGATATATATATATTCATTTATATATATATTCACATGTCTCGCTGTAGCAGCGAGCTACGAGATAGCGGGGCAAAACGGAACCCAGAGGCAAAATGGACCACTACCGCGCACACTTTTTTTTCGTGGGATATAAATAGTCCGATGTTGAATGGAGGACACTGGTCCATTTTACCCATGGGGTCCCGTTTTGCCCCGCTCTCCCCTACGTAGCCATCTCTGGCACATTCCCATTAGTAATAGTGGTAGATCGTAGTACTATGTATACATGTTTATGACGCGAGCTCTCGGAGCTTAAGGAGGCACGAGGAAGTCGTTTACATACTCCAAACCCCAAAGACGCGAGTAATGTAAATACACCGGTGTATCGTTATCCCCGAGCAAATAAATCTTACGCACGAAGGAGACTTTCGAGAGGAGGGAGAAGGAGAGGGGGGGGGGGGGGGAGAGAAACTCAACAAGAGTCATCGATTCCATGCAAGAGTGACACCGTCCAAACCCGAGAAATTCCATTGTAAATCGTCAGTCGAAAAGAATCCACGTTCCCTCCCGACAGATAGTCGATAGGAATTCAAAGAGACCAATCGATTATCCCGAAGAATAACGCCACTTTTTTTCACCTCCACCCATCTCGTTATTTTTTTTTTTTTTTACTTTCACTCTTATTTCTCTCGTTATCATTAAAGACACCGCAAGTCTCATTGAAAATCGTCTCTATAAAAAAATAAAAAGTTGATATTTCCTTCAGAAGTTATAAAAGCAACGCTCGTTTAGAAAAAAAGAGTTGCAAAAAAAAAAAACATTTTTTTAAAACGCGGTCCGGTGCATTGGAAGACAAATGTGGAACGCGTTAATGAGCATGTGTAGTGTCGTGGCCTTGAGAAAAAATAAATAAATAAATAAAAAAGAAGTCGATCGAGCGATTATAAAAATTATGCGTCGGTAATAACGGGTTTAATGATCGAGCGTGAAGCGGCACGCGTCCCTCGATCGCGACGCTGGCGCCATCGCTCGCTTGACGAGATGAACTGTGCGAGGTATTCGGAACAGGTTCGAGTCTCCGGAACGTGCCGTCACTTTGTAACGAGCCACACGGGAGAGGGAGAGAGAGAGCTCGAGGTGGAAGGCGCGCGCCGCTGCTCGGCGGGGTCTTCCCAAGCGGCATCGTCGTACCGCAGTCGAGAGAGAGATCAAGACCGAGAAATGCCATTGTGTACAACCGGTGCTCTACTATTTATTCGAGAGCGAGCCACACAGGCATACAAACGGCAAACACCCCGCACAGCGAGTAAAGTGACTGGATGATATTTAGGAAAAATATTGCTCCGTCGGTAAAGAAGGAACATCCGTCACTTTGCAAAAAACAAAACGCGAGACGGAGCGAGAGCTCGAGAGGTGGAAGAAATGCCATTGTCTACAACGAGTGCACAACTCTTTTTTATGTTAATGTTAATTTTTATTTTTATTTTATTTTGGATTTGATTCTACTCCGTATTTGCTCTGTACACAATATTCTTAAATGCTTTACGTAAACTGTATTCAAACTTTTCTTCGCCTCGTAATATGTGCTGCTTATCTGCATCGCTTGATACCATTGCACCGAAGGGTTGCATTGCACCCAAGACACCATAAACTATCTATCTATTTAGAAATATTTTTTATAAATACTGGTAATATTTAGCAATATTACCACTGCTCTACTATTTATTCGAGAGCGAGCAACACGGAAACACACAGAGGCAAACACACCGCAGAGCGTGGCCAGTCTCTAAATGATTTAGAAAAAAATATTGCTCCGTCGGTAAAGAAGGTACACGCCGTCACTTCGCAACAAACCGCATGGGAGACGGAGAGGGAGTTGGAAGGCGCGCGCTACCGCTCGGCGGAGTCTTCTCGAGTGGCACCGCAGTCGAGAAAGAAAGAGATCAAGACATCAAGACCGAGAAATGCGATTGTGAACAACCAGCGCTCTACTATTTATCCGGGAGCGAGCGGCACTCTGAGCCAAACACACCGCAGAGCGTCCAGGGTCTGGATGATGGTTTAGAAAAAAATATTGCTCCGTCGGTAAAGAAGGAACACTCGTCACTTTGCAGCGAACGACACGGGAGACGGAGGTGGAAGAAATGCCATTGTGTACATCCAGTGCTCTTCTATTTATTCGAGGGGAAGCCAAACACGTCGCAGAGCGAGTCCCTAGTCTGGGCGATGGTTTAGGAAAAAATATTGATCCGTCAGTAAAAAAAAGAAAATTCCGTCGCTTTGCATCGAACCGCACAGCGGAGGGAGAGAGACCTCGAGGTGGAAGGCGCGCGCCACCGCTCGGCGGATCTTCTCGAGCGGCATCTTGAGAAATGCCATTGTGTATAAACCGTGCTCCCCTATGTATTCGAGAGCGTGCTGCATACACGGACAAAGACGCCGAAGAGCGAGTCCAGAGTGTAGATTATGAGTTGGGAAAAATATCGCTCCGTCGGTAAAGAAGAGCGACGAGGGAAAACGGCAATGGTAGTAAATACGTGAAATGTATACAGATTATACGCGAGAATACCCGGGAGGAGATGGATCGTGTGCAATCTCTCGAGGGTATGTACGACGATGGACGAGCTCGATGCTGGCTCACGATATACATATTATTCTGTTCGTCTC
This sequence comes from Exephanes ischioxanthus, assembly GCA_958510785.1. Taxonomy (NCBI): domain Eukaryota; kingdom Metazoa; phylum Arthropoda; class Insecta; order Hymenoptera; family Ichneumonidae; genus Exephanes; species Exephanes ischioxanthus. The sequence goes on along the minus strand of OY294022.1, from coordinate 11,116,649 downwards.
GCGCGTTGTGCGAGTTCGAACTGGGCACGAGTACAAACCTCGTGGAATGTGTCTAACGTACAGAAACTCTATTTCTGTTTGACCAACGTGGGAATTGGGATCGAACGAGACTTTTGCTGGCCCTCGCGCGTCCCTCGCCGAACGATTTTCATCGGAACGGAACGGAAATCATTTTCGAAAGACGCAAATTATAGTTTAAATCGAACAAAAGCACAATCAAGATATTCTAGAGGCGGATTCAATGATTTTCTTTATCGTTTTCCGGCGATGCGCGAAGATTTGAGGGTTTGAGATTAAATTTAAGCGACGGTCAATAGCAGTGGGAATAAAAGGCATTGCCGATTTCGATACCTTCGAGTTTTTTTCTTAAAACGTATAAAAAGAAATTAAGCTAAATGTGCAAGTTTCAGAATGCTATAAAATTATAGAAGACGCGTGATTTTGGGGATACAAAGAGAGCGCATGCAACTAAGACGGGTGTGACTTTAAATGCGTCGTCGAGTTCGTAACTCTTGAAGCGAAATAATATAGTTTAATTTATGATATCTGCTGCGGCTGCGATCGACTCGTCGGCACCGTCAGTCGGAAGGACGATGCGAATCTCCAAACCGCAGCCGTAGCAGATATCATACATTTTTCGACATCGACCACTGCCCAACCAACGTAACATAGCTTAAGTCGAACAAAAGCACAATTCAGATATTTTACACGCGGATTCAATGATTTCATTATTTTTTTTTATCGTTTTCCAACGATGCACGAAGATTTGAGGGTTTAAGATTAAATTCAAGCTACAGCCAATCGCAGCGCGAATAAAACGGTTTGTCGCTTTCGATACCTTCGAGCTTTTTTCTTAACGATGCATTAAAAAAATAATAATAATAATTACGCTGAATGAGTAAGTTTCAGACTACAGTAAAATTATAGCAGACAAGTGATTTTAAGGATACCAAGAGAGACTAACACGGGTGTGACTTTAAATGCGTCGTTGAGTTTCTAACTCGTGACGCGAAATAATGTACATAGTTTAAGTCGAACAAAAGCACAATTCAGATATCGTACACGCGGATTCAATGATTTTTTTTTTTTAAATAACTTTCTAGCGATGCACGAAGATTTAAGGGCTCAAGTTTAAATCGAAGCGACAGCAAATCGCAGCACGAATAAAACGGGTTGCCTCATTCGATACTTTCGGGCTGTTTTCTTGACAATGCATTAAAAAAAAAAGGAAAAAATTACGCTAAATGAGTAGGTTTAAGACTGCAGTAAAATTGAAAAAAATGTAAGCTAAATGAGCAATATTTAGACTGCAGTAAAATTACAGTAGACGCGTGATTTTAGAGATACAAAGAGAGCTGATGCGACTAACACGGGTGTGACTTTAGACGCGTCGTCGAGTCCGTATCTCGTGAAGCGAAACAACATTGGGAGCTCCGCGCGCTCGCGCGCGGTCCAGTTAGAGTTCGCAATCGCTTAACGACGAGTGAAAATTGTTAACGAGCTAACGCGCGATTGAGACGAGGGTAAACGCCAGGGACGCGCGCGTTGATCCTCGTCCACTGTGCACGCGATTCGTCGACGTTTCAGCTGTGACGTAACATCCTGCTGGCGCGTGCAAAACGACATTGAACACGTGAGCCTTCGGGCCGACCGGAGGGAACGATGAAATTATCGAGGAAAGAGAGCCTCGGAGAACATTTCAAGCGTCCTAACGACACTTCACATAGTATCGTTAGTTTGCTTATAGTGGTCTCGTGGCGTAGACTCGTCCGGGGCTCGACGGGGAAACCGATAAACGCATTCCACAAGCCCGCTCTATTGGTCTCCTCTCGGCTTTGACGTTATCTAATCTTGACCCCGGGAAACACGCATCGCCTGTTGTTTGAACATATACGTTTCGATGCATAAAGCTCGAAGCGTTGGGAAAATAAGAAAAATAAAAATATGAGGCGACGAATAGGACGCGCCGGAAAGAAGAAGTTTCAAAGATAGCGCGAATGAGTTTGACTCGTGAGTAGAGCGTTAAAGTTCTGAACGAGCGGGGCAAAATGGACCGTGTCTACCAATTTTCAACGGGACGCGAAAACGCATGCATCTCATCTCAAATGGAGGGCACTGGTCCGTTTTGCCCCGGATTCCATTTGCATATACATCTCGATGCATGAAGCTCGAAGCGTTTGAAAAAGAGAAAAATAAGAATATGACGCGGCGAATAGGAAGTTAGAAAAAAAATACTGTTCCGAAGATAGTATGAATTAGTTTTACGAGCGACTAGAGCGATAAAGTTTTGAACGAGCGGGGCAGAACGGAACTTGTTTATCAATCTTTTGCGAGACGTGAAAGAGCGTCTAACCTTAAATGGAGCAGAGTGCTCCGTTTTGCCCCGGATTCCGTATTGCCCCATCCGTCCCTCCCCCCCTCCCCGTGCACATTGTACAAAGCGGAAAGACACAATAGGAGGACCGTTAGGGAATTCCGGCGGAGGTTGACCCCGTGACAAAGAAATCTCAGCAGAACTTGAAATTCCAGCGGGCTCGAATTATGACCCGCGTATCTCCCACTCCCGCGATTTCGAGCCGGAGTCGGTCGACGCCGACGCTCTTTAACGTTCCGGCCGTGAACAAAACACGAGAGCTATCGGACAGCGATTTCCTAGCGCGGTGTAATGAGACAAACTGGAAAACTGGAGCATTGCATTCCCTCTCCGGCTCAATTTCTTACAATTCCGCACTCGAATGTACGAATTAGAACGCCAAGTTGTTTATGCTTTTCGGCCTAGAATGAAATTCCATGGAATATCATTTTCGGACCAAATGGAAATTGCTGTTCGTCACTTATCTGTATTGATTCTCATGGGCAATCAATCCTGACCATTGTAAGGCAAACTGGAAAACTGGAGCATTGCATTTCTTCCCAGGGTGAATTTTTTTACAACTCCACACTCGAATGTACGAAATAGAATGCCCAGTTGTTTATGCTTGTGGGCCTAAAATGAAATTTCGTGAAAAAATGAAAAAAAATTGCACGAAATATCATTTTCGGAGCAAGTGCATTTCGTGTTACATCTCGCCGCTTATCTGCATTAATTCTCGTGAACGATCCGTACTGACCAATGCAATAAAGCAAACTGTAAAATTGGCCGAATGTTTTACAACTGCGGACTCGAATTTACGAAATAGAACGCCCGATTATTTATGCTTTTCGGTCTAGAATTAAATTGCATAAAAAATAAATAAAAAAAAAATTCCACGAAATATCATTTTCGGAGCAAATGGAAATTCCCTCTCGCCGCTTATCTGTATCAATTCCCGTGGACGATCAATAACGCCTGATTTATGTACGCTGTCTCGTCCGTCGAGATAATTCTTCGATTCATGCGGCGATCGATGCGCAGTAACGTGAATCATATCACGAGATGCTTCACTGACCTTGGACCATAGTGGCTGCTCTGGAGAGGACGTCCAAAGCGCTCTCGACAGCCGACATCCTCTCGTCGCCGGTTCCTCGAGAGTCTCTCGGCCCGGGGCTCGGACTCGTCGATGAAGCTTTCTTTTTGCCCCGAACGAGCTCGCGAAGCGTTAACGCCTCGTCGTGTGTCCCGCAAGAGTTTATCCTCGAGTTATCACCACCGAGCAGCCGGTGTGCTAATCGTCGGTCTCTCGTTGTGCTTCGTGCGTAGTCACGTACTCTTTGCTCACGCCGCTCGACCACTTGTAATATTTACAAATATTTTTCGTCGTACTTCTCTTCCTCCTTCTCTATCGTCCGGTTTCCTGAAAAACAAAAATTAACGATTTATTTCGCGGCTCGCCGTAGGACGAGGTGGCGGCGGGCACACTGGACGTCTCGACCCTTCGAGCACGAAGACTAATTAACGTAGAACAAAAAAGAAATTACGATATAAAATTATATTCGAACAAATTTTCCGAATATAAAAAAAAAATAATCGAACGAGATATTTATGTATTTATTTATTTATTGTAGTAGACGGGCGAATCCCTTTTTACATTTTAACAAGTTAGTAAATCTTTTGTGTTTATGTAGAAAGAAAAAAACAAAAAAATATTTCACACTTTGTGCGCTAAAAAGAGAATAGCTATTTGGAGTAGAAAACAAACGTCAAACCGCCGACTAGTAAATTGCTAACAAATAAATAAGATATTAAAAAAAAAACTGTTTAACCAGCGTGAAAAATATAGCAAATCGGGCATTAAAACTTCACCACCAAACCCGTCGAAAGATCATAAGAATCGAATATCGAGAAAGAAGCAGAAAGAAGCTGCGTTATCGACCGACGTAAAAAAAAGTTTCACCACCTTGAAAAACACGGCAAATCGGGCCTTAAAACTCAACACCAAAATCTTGAAAAGATGAAAAGAATCGTTTATCTTGAAACAATCAAAGAAGCTGCAAATATATCGCTTGATAGATGGACAGATCTCTACGTTACCGTCTCACCACCGTGTCTCGCGGCGCAAATAAAGTAAAACGGGGATTAAAAAACGTGACATTGTCTGTGGAATGCGGACCCCTCACCAGGAGTCTTCCCCTCCCACCCCCGCGCGAGCAGCTCCGTAGAACCCGCAAACTCCCACCCGCTCTGCTCCCCTTCCCCCCCCCCCCTTCACCAGCGCGCTCAACAAAGTGTCAGAGCGCGCTAAGTCTCCCCCTCCGCGCCCTCTCCGCGCGCCGCGAGACGCCACTACGCTCCCGCATCACAATTTCATCACAACAATATAAACAACTCGAAGCCTTCGCCTCTGTCCACGTCCAACCCGCGTCTCGCCTTTCCTCGCCCAACGCCCGTTCCAAAATTCGCACTACGATCTCCGGTATGCAGCCTATACGTCTCGGCTCTCGAGGCAGCGCGGACGCGCGCCGCCTCGTCGAATAGTCGCTCAGCGCCGCAGAGAAATCTCCGAGTCCGAGAAATCCCTCGCGGAATTCGACGCCGGAATTGATCGTTCGTTCGACCGACCAGAGAGAGAGAGAGAGAGAGAGCAGTGTGGAAAGTAAACGAAGAAAGAACGACCGGTAAACCTGAGAAAATAAAGATTGTCCTTATCTCGTCCCACGGATATCCGGCAGAGCGAAGAGTAAAAGCCGCTCGGCTCCCTCACGCCGCTCCGGCGCTGTCGTAGATCCCGACGAATGTCTCTCCCTCTCCCTCCAGCGCGGGGCGATTCTCTACTACGACGCGTAACACCTATCGCAGCCCGAAGGCTTCTCTCCCCCGAAAAAGCGATCCCAATTTGCGGAGATAGAGCAGCGAAACGCCGCACGACTTGGAGGGAGATGCATCGAGTCGAGTCGATCTGTTTGAACACGATAACGGCCCGAGGAAAGTGCGCGTGTTCGCGCACCCGCTACACATTCCTCGGGACTTTCGATCCTCGTACGTGTTACGCGCTGACCGGCGGAATTTTAATGCCGAACGCCGACCCGAGTCGCGGGAGAATCCATCGACGTGTTGTTTGGAAAAGGAGAGACAAATTTGTCGCTCGTGCACGAAACGATGTAGAGCGATTCCTCGGAGAGCAAACTGCGCGCGGGCAAAACGTCGACGCACCAACACCGGAGAGATGCATACACGTGCTTAATCCTCCATCCCATCCCCCCCCCCCCCCCCCCCCGCTATCTCGGGCTAGTGCCGGAAACGTCACTGTCTAAATAAACGGCATCGAAGGACAAATAAATGTAGAAAAAAAAGGACGAAAAAAAAACTTGTGGGACGACGAGAGACCGCGTTACACTTTCATATCGAGGCAACAAAAAAACAGAGAGATAGCACTAAGGCGAGAGGCAGCATCGGAATTCGAGAGGCGAGAGGTGGATCCTACTATAGATATTTCGTAAAATGGTGCGACACACTATACGGTATTCTTTCGTGAGATATCAATGTATGTATATACATACATGCATACATATGTATGGACATGTAAAAAAATATATGTACCTTCGTATAAAATCGATACGAAGAATTGATCGAAAGATCAAAATAAATGAATATAAGATCGAAAAATCGGAATATACACATATATATATATATACATATATGCATATATATGTAAAGACATATAAAAAAATGTATAAAAACTTATATAAAATCGATACGAAGAATGTATCGAAAGATCGAAGGGATCGAAAATAAATATAAAAATCTTGAATGAACGTACGCGAAGGAAATTGTCGTAGAGTGTAAGACATTCGAGAACGTATACAGAGTACTCGGGGTAAAGATCCTCGGAGGCACGTCCCTTGTCCGTACAAATCAATAGAGGAATGCGGCGTAGCGTTAAAAAGGTAAGGCCTCGCTGCATTCCTCGACAGTACAAAATTCTATACACTCGGGGTGTTTCAGGCGTTTAGTCGTTATAATCGTCGCAAAACTCACCTCGATTAACGTCGATGACACTCGCGTTAATAATATCGCGAGACACTGTTGCGCGTTATCGAGTCTGTTAAATGTTTGCCGGGAGCCGCTTGTTTCCATTAAAAACGATGAAAATCTAATGGTATGCGGGCGGACACACGGAGGCACGGGCCGTCTGACACGAGAGGTAGGCAGCGGCGAGTGTCCCCACCACTTTATACGTTACAGCGGAATGCATGGCATTCCGGCCGGCCTGACGCGCTCTGCAGGCAAAACTGCCAAGCGTGCATATGCCACAGTCCCGGTGAATATGGTCTAAAGTCCTTCTGCTTGTGTACGTTTTACCGGCTGTTTCTGTGTAGCTGTTCCTCGCGCGCGTACATGCGCGACGTGCGCGTGTGTACGCGCGCAGGCGCGTCCGTGTGCGTGTATCGGCACGACGCCTCGCGATTGTATTTGTACCATAATTTCGCGTGCGTATAAACGACAGTGGCGTTTACTATACAAACGCTATTCGTATACTACGCACGCACGTGGGCATGCACGAGGCCGAAGCTTTCGCGAAACCCTCGCACACGAAACTTCGATACCTTTTCAACGCGCTTGCTTCTGCGACGAGTTTCGAACATCGCGGATACACCGATTACGAGGTCAGGAGGTCGGGATTGGATCGTCGGGCCACTGTCTCGTTTTTTCGGTACCTTGGATTATATCGCAGTAAAAAAAAATGTTTTATCTTTCGAACCTGGAAATTGACAACATAGACCTCGTAACATAGATCATTTTTAATGGCGCATGGCGACGAATAGTCCTTCTCTCTGTACGTGCACATATTTAAAAGTACAAACAAGCGCGCTTTTTTTTTTTTTTGTCAACTTAGATCCGCTTTTGACATTTTGATTAAGCTTTTGCTTTGGCTTCGTGATAAAAACGTAAAAATTGATTATTCCCCCACTTTCGGATTCGTTATTTATCGTGACGGGTCGATAGTGTGTAAAAAAACAACAGCAATGATTCGAGGATAAATACTGGCAATGGATCGCGCGGAGAGTGCAAGGAAACGTTTTAATACTCTCGTTATTGTCTTGTACTTGCCGGCCTCCAGTCCCGCTTTTTTTAAATGTCATCGTTAAATCCTCCTCATTCGAGTCTCTCTCTGTATCTAATATTAACTATGTAAAAGTCAAAACGAGTACCTGTTCCTTGCACCTTGGCGGGAGGATCCGCGGAGTGATTCGGGGCAAACTTTAGGGACAATGGAGAAGGTAACAGAAAAGCATTTACAGCTAGAGTGCCGGTGCTCGAGATGCTTCATATCTTCGAGGTATCCGCTTCGTCCTCGCTCGATGTGTCGAGAGCGTAACAGAGCTGAAAAAAAGGATCGATACAGTCCGTGATTCGAGTTTGTCTCTCGAGTGTTTCCGTTAAAACTCACTTCGTCCAAGTCGGGCCTCTTCAGCAAATCCTCGAGACCGGCAATTTTTTCGAGATAGTTCGGCTGGTTGCAGGCGTCGAGAATAAAGGCGAAGCCCCGCGTCCGATACTCGGTGATAAGCGGCACGGAACACGCGGTGCAGGACGGAAATCTGTGCGTTATCGTCAAACGCATTTCGTGGCTCCATAGAGAGCCGCGAATAGTGTGCGGAACGCCACCGAGCAAACCGACGCAGCTTTCCTTCTCGCTGGTCTGATAGCGGTCTCGGCTATCGTCCATAAAGGCCTTAGCTTCCACTCTGTAAAAAAAAAATTGGTAAGTAAACCGAGTATTAATATAATGAATTATTTTAGACATAAAAATTTGCACACGGCATTTAATTTGTTACAATTTTGCGCACAGTTTTCCCCATGAAAAAGTACGTTGATCAATTTTGGCTTCCTCATTAAGGAATCCGTGTGCTAATTACTTTGCACCGTTCTTTCATAATATAAAAAAATGTCTACATCTCATAAAATTGAAACGAAGAAAATTTCCCGCAAAATTTATTGTAGAAAGTCCCAAACTGAAATTTGCATGATTCGTCGTTCTGAGGCATTTTAGGTACTCTTAAATACTCATATTTTAAGTACTCTGACATTCAAATCTCAACAAAAAAAAATGCTTCACCTCTTTCTCTATGAGGAAGCAAGATAGAAATAAACGAACTGTCTCCGAATTTAAATTACCCTTGCGGATGCTGAGTCAGAGAGATCAAAAGTTCGACGGCGAGGCCAGCAGCGATTTGAGAAAGTCCCGGACGACTGACGGTGCACTGTTGATCGAGCGTCCTGTCAACTTGCGAATTGCCAGGTTGCGTAACATCGTTGCAGAAGTAACAGCCGAGATCCCGTCCGGAAGGATTTCGCAGAGCCAAATCGGGCGAGGCAGCGGCGACGGTCTCGCGAGTGCCGTGCCTCTGTACCGTGTAAGAGTCGAATCCCAGAGCTGCGTTAATCGCAATTTTGTTCAGCGACGCGCACGTCAGAGTCGGCAACCATCTAGCCTCTCTGGAATCGAGCAGCAGGAACACAACGTCGTGCCTCGTTACGAGATCCTCCAAAACTTTAACTTCCTCCCTTGTCGATTCCATCATGCTCTGGCCCACCACGTGACCGGGCATCGGAATTTGCAGGACGACACCTTCGACGTTCTACGATTTATCAATCGTCAATAATGTTTCATAACAGGTATTAAAAGCATTGAAAGTATGAATAGTACGAAAAGTATGAAAAGTATGAAAAGTATGAAAAGTACGAAAAGTACGAAAATTATGAAAAGTATGAAAAGTATGAAAAGTACGAAAATTATGAAAATTATGAAAAGCATGAAAAGCATGAAAAGCATGAAAAGCATGAAAAGCATGAAAAGCATGAAAAGCATGAAAAGCATGAAAAGCACGAAAAGTATGAAAAGTATGAAAAGTATGAAAAGTATGAAGAGTATGAAAAGTATGAAAAGTAAGAAAAGTATGAAAAGTATGAAAAGTATGAAAAGTATGAAAAGTATGAAAAGTATGAAAAGTATGAAAAGTATGAAAAGTATGAAAAGTATGAAAAGTATGAAAAGTATGAAAAGTATGAAAAGTATGAAAAGTATGAAAAGTACGAAAAGTATGGAAAGTATTAAACCTTCACGTATGCCATCGCCGAGCGTGACTCCGCGACTTGACAATAGCACACTATTTATTGGCAATACAGATATCGACTGAAAAAATTTAAATATCGATCACTGCCTAACTATCTTAATAAAAATATTATTTTAGACAAATATAATATCGTGAACATTACTCTTCACAGAGTATTTTTCTGAATTTCGATATCAATATTTTTTTGAGATATAGCAATATAGAGATTTTTATACTGCGCAAGGTACTCGCTGAGTGAGGATCCCGTACGTGAAGGTTTAATAGTACAAAAAATATTAAGAGTATTAAAATTAAAATCAAAAAAATGTATCGACATTGGAGAAACCTACGAGGGTCGGACATATCCGTCGAAGAGCCTCCTTGGCCGCCTCGGCTTTCGGACGCCGCTTCACCGCATCCTCGTGAGTGTAAAGACTCTGCCTCACGGTGTTGCTGTGAGAGACCGTTGAGTTATCCACGAATGTGATGTTCTTCACACCCCAGCCGAGCAGAGCTCTAGCTACAGAACAGCCCAGCGTTCCCGCGCCGAGCAGCAGACATCGAAGTCCACCGATCATTTCTAAATTGAGTTCAGGCACGAGTCGCCACTTCATCAGTTTGAGATTCAAATCGACTGCTCGCTCGGCCATTCTGGACAAAGCACACCGATCGTCGGTATAAGTTGAATTCGCTCCTCGAGACAAATATCGTTTCGGTTCGTGAAAAATCACTCACCTCACCGGATCCATCGTGTCGGAGAGATCGGCGATGTTCGGTCCCATTTTTCCGTTCGCGTTTGTCTCCCAGCCAACCAATCGTCCAGCGATCATTTCCTTTCTCGCGATCTCTCGATCCTCGCAGACTTTGGCCTTCACGGTGAACACCACCGCCCTCTCCAAGTCGTTGCCACGTATCGACAGAACTTTTATCGTTTTCTCAAATGCATATTTGGCGCTGTGCCAGAAAAGCAAGCAGAGTAGATTTCTCAGTGGCCAACCGGGCTCGGAACTCCGGCACGGGTCCCAGTAGGCGAAATACACAGTTTCCTTGTTCTGAAAACGATTAATGAAATATAGAGCAAAAAATCCAGAAGGGTAATTTTTTCGTACATTTTTCAATTAAAGAAAATATATACATTTTAAAAATTTTTGAATCTCTTTACATTAAATACGAGAATCTTACAGCGTTAACGCTCTCGACTCCCTTGGCCAAGCTGATGATCGCGGCCTTCTCATCGCCGTCGACAACGACGCTGAAAAAACTCTTCGACCTTCCGTCAAGCGCTTTGAAATCCGTCTTGAGCTCTTCCAGCTGCGAGGATGAAAATTCGCTAGCGGAAAACTGCGGCGGTCTCTCGTGGCGAAGTTCCGGCAGGCCGAAAGGTGTCGGATAAGCGGCCCAGTAGTGAAATCTGTACTTCTTAAGATCGGCATACGAGAGGATCGAGAACATTGTAAGCCGCCAAGGCTCTCGCAAAGCCGTACCGTCTGTTATAGATTCGAGCAGACGCTCGCCTATAGAGTCGATGAAACTCTGAGGACACGTCTGACGAAACGATTCGTAGGTGTTTGTGTTTATGAGGTAGCCGGAACAGGATACTGCGGCATTATGGGACGTCGTTTCGATACACCTAGAAAAATATTAAAAATTGGTACATTAGTTTTCTTAAAAAATAAGGATTTTTTATTGCAACTCGGCAATTCAGCTCACTCGTTGAAAGACGTGCAATCCAAAATAGTGGGAATCGTTCTCTGCTCATGATTGCCACCGGTGGTACTGTAACTGGCCCATACGGATATTTTTAACTTGTCCTCCAGTTTGTATTTGTCCAGTTTGAGCTCTGCAAACTTTGCCCAAAAACTTGGATCCGTCGCTGTTCTGAGCTTTGTAAATTTTACCATCTCGGACGTCATGGCTGATGGCTATACGGACGCAGGCTAAAAAAAAGAAACATAAGATAATAAACATATCTCAATAAGATAACATAAAAAAAAGGGTACTCGACACATGGAATACGTTACCGTCAATAGTTATTAACGCTGAAACAGTGAAACAGTTTAAAAACCGAATCCCGTACGTTTACGTGATATCAAATATATATTTTTCTGGAGCAGATTATATAAGCTCATGCTTCCTTTCTGCATTTATTAATAATAATAATAATAACAATAATAATTATATCGGGACAAACTCATGCGATATTATATCACATGATATCAAAACATAATTTTATGTTATTTTATATATTTATTTCATTCTCTTAAAAAAAATAAAAACCGTTAATAGTTTATTTGATCCAAAAATCCGCGTAAACAAAGCGTTAATATCGGTACGCTATGAATGAAAGTATTAACCTTAAAAATTAAACGTTGGCAAGGCCGAAAATGATTCTTTTTCGAAAATATCAGTGGATCAAGTGTTACGCTTCGTCATCGTTGTTGCTGCGCGGAGCACGCGACTCAACCACAATATATAATTGTCTGTTCCGATTACAGAACGGGGCAGTGACATTTATTGTTGACAAAGTGCGCTCGCTTCTCACGCACTTCCGTGTATGAGTTTGCTACGAATATACGCACATGGATTGCGCGCATTCGTGTTGCGTAGCGAAAACAAACGAAGAACCGATGACACACTAATAAACGCGGGCAATTCATGCATTCAAAATAATATAACGATCGATCGTCGCCGTCTCTCCTTCGCCCAAAAAAAAAATCCTAGGTGAACGTTATTTTGCTTTTGAGACAGACACGAGCAATGTTGATAAATTCCCTTTGGATAAAAAGAAATAAAATTACGGACCTCTCGACGCAGTTGCCCCTGACGTGTCCGCCCGACGTCTGTCAACGCTACTGCCCGCACCTGGAAACATAAAGATAAATAAAATAAATTTAAAAAAATTCGATCTCCTCCCTGCACTCAAACCGCGGCCCAATCAGGAGCATCGATTGAAACTCGACACACCTGTGAACTAAATATTCTTACATACAATGTTTTATTTACTCGATTGTGTCCGGTAGCTCTAAAATCTCATGCTGCAATGAACGTACGTCCTTCTGTCACGGAACTTCGCCTGAAGCGAACGAGGAAGCGGCGCTTGGTGCAAAAATTCAATAACATCTAGGAGCGTACGACGCGTGAGTGGCACGAAGCCCACTCATCGCGAATCTCCGTACGGCACTGCCAACGAGTGCGTGACGTCACAGAACCAATATGGATGGTCGGCATCGGCTGCCTGAATTCCAGTCGTAAGGGAACGCTTTTTTTAAACACGGGACGATACGAGAGAACGTTTGAATAAAACAACCATGTCGGATTACTTAAGATCCGCTCTCGGATACTTGAACGGCAATGGTAATTCTAACGAGTACGTCGGGCAGGTATTGGAGATCAACAACGTTAAGCTTCGAGTGACCAGGCTACTTGCCGAGGGTGAGTCTTGTCAATCCTCCCACTTTCTTCTTTTTTTTTGTTTGTCTTTTTTTCGGATTAACAGACGTCTCGAATTTTTTTTGTCGTCTGACATTCGACAGGTCTCGGGTCGGATATTGATCGTTGTCAAATAAAAAATCTTCCTCTGTTCGATCTAAAACATCGAACTGTGTGCGTTTCTGTCATGTTGCCCAGCTATTTGTTGACATGTGTCAAATCCGACGTTTCGACTTTTGACGTATATATACGTAGCGGGATTTGCACATTGGACATTCCCATGTTAATCTCGGATACTTCGCTTATTTGCTTTGTCATTCGGATAGATTTTTTTTTATCTATTTTTTATTCTTTTTTAATCTACACTAATCCCATGTTCAGTTATGTACATAGTGTCGTATTTCACGTATAGCATTCCTATCATGCCATATGTGGATGACAAAGCTCGATAATCAATCGCTTCTATAATGTGTTTTTAATATTTGGCTGTTCGATGGTCAATTTAAAAAAAAGAACATATTTTCTCCCAACACTTGCGTTCCGCTTGAGCTTCCATGCACGAAGATTGCGAGAAGATAGGTCAGATTCTTTGAATTAGAAAGGCGCCAAAGTTTCCAGTAGCATTGTTCAGAAATTAGGTCTAACTGAAGTTTACCTCATAACACCCGATTTTCTCTGAGTTATAGGTGGCTGGGCTCTGGTGTTCGCCGTGGAAGATATCGCGACGGGAAAGGAGTACGCTTTGAAGGTAACAAAACACTTTCTCCTTGAGAAAATGCGACCCGGGCTCGGTCGGTAAGAAAAACTGTAATTTTTGTTTCATACACTGTAAAAAAAAAAAATTTCTGAAAATTATTGAATGGTATTGAAAGATTTTATTTTCAAAGCAAATTTTTGTAAACTTTAGGCAAAAGATTTGTAATTTTTATATCTGGTATTTTTATTTTATAAAAAAGTACACGCACGCTCAATTTATGTAAGTAATGTGAGCAAATTTCAAGTCCCAGTACATTAAATTTACAATTTATTTTTACAGTGTAAATTCAAACCATTTCCAGTCAAAAGCAAACTCTCGCGTGACGTGGAGATCGATTCAGCATCGTTTGAGAATTTGCTTTCGACCGTGCCAACATTTTCGTCGCGCCCAGAAAAGTTTAGCGGATTACAGTTATCGTTACCGGCCGAGCTCGCATCGCGAAGCCGGCGCCAGTTGAAAAAAAAAGAGTTGTCGATATGTTTGTATGTTTTCTTTTGCTACACAGAGACTGATCGCCGTAGACGAGGAAGCCAACAAAAGTATTATACAAGAGATTGAAACATTGAAGAAGCTCTCGGGCCACCCGAACGTAATACAGTACCTATGCGCTCAGAGGATAGAGCGGGAGGATCGCAAGAGCTGCGAGTATTTGTTAGTAACGGAATTATGTCCGGGCGGTACGTTGGCGGACGTGCTTCGCGGCACGACGACGGCGAGTTCCCTGAGTCTGGCGCAGGTGTGCAGAGTCGCTTATCAAGCGACGAGGGCAGTTCACCACATGCACAGCCAGCAGCCGCAGCCGATAATACACTGGGACATCAAACTCGAGAATTTCTTGATCGGCAGCGACGGCCTCGTTAAATTGTGCGACTTCGGGAGCGCCTCCACCCAACAGATATTACCGGATCCTTCGTGGAACGCTCAGAAACGCTCGACTCTGGAGGACCAGATGTCCCGTTTCACTACTCCCATGTACAGATCTCCGGAGATGATGGACACTTGGAACAATGAGCCGATCGGTCCGCCGGTCGATTGTTGGGCGCTCGGTTGCATCTTCTACGCTCTCGTCAGTCTCCGCCATCCGTTTCCAGAAGGTAAACGCATTCGTCCGAAAAATTGCGATCTATATTGGCCCTGGCTTAACGATTCATCCGCTCGAACGTCATTAGTGCGCTCAGTTTGGTGATAAATACTGTACCGCATGCCGTTTCGAGAAAATTATCTTTTCCTGCGTCTTTCCCCAGGGAAAGACAATTTCCTTTTTCATCGGCGGACTGCGGTCTCAAAACGGTAATTCGTACAGTTTTTGATACTGGCGGCGGTATTTCACATCACCTTAAGGATGCATCACACATACATTCCCAACCAAAAGTTCAACTCGAACAAAATTTCAGTACTTCGCGATGTGCTAAAAATCTGAAAATATCAGCCGTATTAATGATGTCGATACCTTTCGTTTTGCATAATAATAATAATGCCAAAAAGTTATTAACAAATTATTATTTCTTTAATGGTTTAAGAAAAAATCAGGAAACGTTTCATTTTCTTATTGCAAATGAATTTCTTGATTTTTTGGAATTCATATGAAATTTTCCAGAATTTTCTTACATTTCAAAATGTTTTTATCGAAAGTTTGTTAAATCGATGTAGAGGCACGAATTTCGAATATGTTTCCGTATCACGATTCCACAGTAGACACAAAAAGTTTCAAGGCGATTGCGCTAACAGTTCCGTAGTTATAGCCTTAACATTTTTTATTTATCAATTTGTTAACTTTTTGGCATTATTATTATGCAAAATCAGTTGGCACCTTTAATACAGTTGATTTTTTCCAGACAGTTATACCAATAGGAAGTGTTTAAATTCTCACTGAATCACACTTTTGGCCTGGAATGTACGTGTGAAGCAATCCTTAAGAGCAAGTGAAATACCGCGGTCGGTAATAAAAACTGTAATCTACTTTACGCACGAACAGTGATATCCAAGGTGAAAAGAAAATTGTTATCGAAAACCGATTACATGTCGGCTTTCGATTACACTTTTCCGTGAAAAAAAAAAACTTGATTACAGTATTTGATACCAACTGAGACCGGGATGAACGGGGAGGGCGGTTTCACAGGCTCTTAACAATATTATTCTGTCTCTCGAGAAGGTAACAAATTGGCGATAACGAATGCGAGGTACGCGCCTCTGGCGCCGAATCCTCGACTGTCGTGCGTCCACGAGCTGGTGAAAGGATGTCTGGAAGCCTCGCCCGTGAAGAGGTTGACGACGTCGATGCTCTTGGAACGCCTAGCGGCGATCGCCGAATCGAACAACTTCGATCCCCGCGAGCCAGCGAAGATCGACGTGGTTGCCAAAGCTCCGCCGCCTCCGAGACCGGCGCCGCCGCCAGTAGCGGAAGGGCCGCCGCCTCGGCCGGCGCCTCCAGCGGCCGCGCCGCCTCCGCGACCAGCTCCCATCCAGGCCGGTGCGGTCGGTGCACCGGTCGCCAGCAAAGTTCCCGCGGCTCACAGCACGGGTCTCTTCAGTTCCTTAAAGGGCGGTGCCGGAAGTATATTCCGCAATATCAAAGACACTTCGACGAAAGTGATGCACACGGTTCAGCAGAGTATGGCGAGAACCGAGCTTGACGCTAGTTACTTAACTTCCCGTATCCTGATAATGCCCTATCCGGCCGACGGAATAGAGTCCGCTTATAGGGCCAATCACGTCGAGGACGTCAGGGCCTATCTGCAAACTAGACACCCGTCTCCGGCGAAGATACAGCTCTATAATCTCTCGCGTGGACGACCGAACGTTTCGAGACTTCCGGGCAAACACATCGACTGCACGTTCGCTTACGCCTCGCCGGATTCAAACGCCCCGCTTCTGTCGGCTCTTTACCAGATTTGCCAGGACATCTATCGATACCTCGACGCCGACTTCAATCACATCGTCGTTCTCTATTGCGCGGTGAGTTTCCGCCACGGAACATACGTCTCTCTATGTTATAAAAAAATTAACTCCCCTCAAATGAATCCCTTTGAGGGGAGTCTTATGAAACTCTTTGGCCGGGGTTAAATTAAATACTTTGACTGGGGACAAATCAAACACTGTAACCGGGGTCAAATTAAACCCTTCAACCGGGCTCAAATTAAACACTTTGACCGGAATCAAATTGAACACTTTGACAAGGGTGTGAAATATTCGAATATTCTAAGTCCCCTTGGGTGACTCCTTAGCCTGAAATATACCAAGTCCATTTATAGAGAGGGGGGGGGGGGGGGGGGCGGCGAGGAGGGCGGGGTTCGCTCGAGTGACACCGACGGGTCACTCTAATATCTTTTCTAAATTACCGAAAATGCTGTCTCTTGTTGCCCCGCCTCTGGTCTTGATTACTTCAAGTCCCTATTTTGAGTAAGCCAGATACCAAAAACCCATCTCGTAGGAAAAAGTCATCAAAATGAGTAACATATGTTCGTCCGGGTGGTAACTATGAGCTATCCCACATCCAAAAGTTAGCTTCTGAACGTAGACTAGCTTGCACTTACCATCCGGACGGACATATGTAACCCATTTAGATGACTTTTTCATACCAGATGCCTTTTTGCTACCTGCGAACTTTCGGAGACAATCAAAGGGAGCGCGCGAAGCGCGCGACTCACCGAAAGCCCCACTGCAATCACACATAGGTTCCATCACGAACTATACCGAGTAATCGCTCCCTACACTCGCGCTCCGTCGTTGGCACCAGCGACCGAAACTTTGACTAACGTCCAACAATTTAATTGCAGGACGGATGCCACTCGAGTGCCACGATAGCCTGTGCCTTGCTGCTCTACGCCGGTGCTCTGACGACTCCCGAGGAGGCCATAGCTCTGTTCACAACGCGACGCTGCCAGCCGCCTCAGCTTCAGCCCTCAGAGTTGCGCTGCATCAATTACATGAGCGTGCTCAATTCCGGTGTGCATCCGCACAACAAACCCCTCGTCCTGCGATCTCTGGTGCTTCAGCCCGTGCCGCTCTTCACCCGAGCCAAGGACGGCTGCAGGCCCTACGTCGAGATTTACAGCAACGGTGCTCTGGTCTTCTCGACGAAGCGTCCGGACTACGAGGAGATGCGACTCTACGACATGATGGAGGGCAAGGCGTGTCTTGTGCTCGGTGATGCGACCGTGCGCGGTGACGTCACGATAGTTGTGTCCCACGCTCGACAACAGCTCGGCCGCGTCATAGGAATAAAGATAGCCTCGTTGCACTTCCACACGGGTTACGTCCCGCTCTCGGAGAGCGCGCTCTCCTTCGAGAAAAACGATCTCGACGACACGCCGGAGGTCGGCGGTAAATTTCGTATAGTTCTCAATGTCATGATAGGCGAGGAGAATCCGAAGATATCGAGGATTCCGGCGCCCTGGGAGGTCGAGGGTGGTCAGAGACTGACGCCGGATCCGCTCTTCGGATCAACGCTCGAGATGGAGGAGACTCTGGATAACTTTAGAACGGTCGCGCGAGACGACTCGGCGAGACCGGAAACCAAAGTCAGCGAGCCGATCGAGGAACCGACCAGCCCCGTGGAGAAACCCGAGTGCGAGGAACCGCTCTGCGAAGCCGACGATGAAGAGGAACGTCGGGTTGAGGATAAATTCGCGGAGGCGGATCTGCTGAATCTCGGAATGCCGTCGAACAACGCTCAAAATCCACCAGCACGCACGCCGACCGTTGGGCCTGGCCTGGACATTTTCTCGTCCGCGAGCGCCAACGAGAGCGATCTGCTCGGGGGTTTCGCGGCTTTCAATCCGCAAGCTACGAGGCACCAAGCCCCGACGCCGATGAACAACAACACCAACGTCAATGATCTGCTCTTTGGTAGCGGACAATCGACGGTGAAGTCCGGAAGCGATTTGCTCTTCGAGCATCTGAGCGCCACGCAGGCGGCCGGAGCCGGAGGCGTTAATGATCTCATGGGCAATTGGATGAACGGAAAACCAACAGCCCAGGCGAAGACGCCGACAGCCGAGGAGAATTTTCCGAGAAACTCGAGCGTTCCGAATTTCGCAGCTCAGCAGAAAGATCCGTTCGCGAACTTGGCTGGCTCGCTCGGAGCTGGGCTGAACTCCAGCTGGAACGGCACGCCGAGGGATTCGAACACTCCGCAGTCGGCTAGTCCGGCACCGTCCGGAACTCCCATTCACTCTAGTCCTCGGATGCACAAGTCCAGCACGTCGAACGACACGAGCGGAGGCGCGGCTGGACTCGCCGGGGGTGGAGACTCTTCGGTCTTCAACAACAAACCGGCCAATAAACCCGGGGACGCTTTCGAGGACTTGCTCGGTAGTCAGGGATACAATTTCTTCAGCTCCCGCAAGGCTGAAAAGGACAGCCCGAAGACCATAAATCAGATGCGCAAGGTCGAGGCAGCGAAGACCATGGATCCGGATAAACTCAAGGTCAGCGAATGGACGGAAGGAAAGAAGGGAAATCTGAGGGCGCTGCTGTGCTCGCTTCACACCGTTCTATGGCCGGAGGCAGATCGGTGGCAGAGGTACGAGATGCATCAGTTGGTCACGCCCGCGGACGTTAAGAAGGCTTATCGAAAGGCCTGCCTGGCCGTTCATCCCGATAAGGTAAGTGCGGCGATGCTATTTTTTTTTTTTTTTAATTACTCTGAAGATATCTGCACGGGATCAAATTTCACCTTTGCAAGTCTCTATCGATGCACGGCTTTGGGGGAAAAAAAAATGTTCACTTGTAGAATTTTATTGTCTAAGTGAACTTCCGCGAGCGAAGTTTGTGCGATGCAAAACACAGCTGTTGTAACTTGATGACATTTTTTGATTCATGCAAATATCTTTAGGGTCATTTTCTTTCGTTTCGATCAGCGGAAGGCGATGCGATGCGATGCGCCGATAAATTGTCGAGGCACGACAACTGAAAAAAATTATTCTTATCTTTATCGTTGCAGCAAGCGGGAACGGCTAACGAGAACATAGCAAAATTGATCTTCATGGAACTAAATAATGCCTGGAGCGCGTTCGAAAACGACGCGTCGCAGCAAAATTTATTTAGCTAATTTATATAGAGATTGAGAAAAAAAAAAGAAAAAAAAAACAACAGCAAGAAATTATTATATTCGAGAAGTAAAACTAAACCACGACCTATCTTTGCGAAGTCGATTCCGGCTGATAGAATGTGCTAATCATATTCTGTTATACCTGTAAGATATAAACAAAAAATCAAGAAAAAGTCTCTTTATCGCATTCCGAAAAAAAAAAAGTTTACTATTAGCCGTAGTCGCGAGACGCTTCGCATTCGAAATACGTATTCGAAAAATGTATTTACGATGGAAAAAAGGGAAAAGAAAAACGATGACGATCGTTTTGCTGACGACGAGACGACTAATGAACCCGTGCTGAGATTACGATTAGCTATGACTATTATAATTTCTAACATAAGAGCTATGTTAATGTCCTCACTGTATCTCTCTCTATCTCTTCTCGCCCCCTCTTAAAAAAAAAAACGGAAAAAAAAGAAAATTCCAGAAATTACCGTACGATTATATATGTATATAATGCAGTGTAAATTAAAAAACAGATCCCAAATATATGAAGACAAAAAATATTTTCCGGGCGAACGAAACTAGTTTTTTTTATCTCGACGATATAGCCCTCACCCCTTCCCGCCGGCGAAAGACCATTTGCTGGACGGCAGCTCGTGGGACGGAAACCTCGAAATTGCCCAACTTGCCTCTATCGGCAGAAAACACCGTCGATCGGTGGAGAATCTCGCAAGGGAGTTTTAACGCCCGACGTGATGCAGCTCGGTGGGTATTCCCCCCCCCCCCCCCCCCCTTCTTTTTATCTTCTTCTCTCTCGTTCCCATTTCGCTGCGTAGAGCCCTCGGCCGGCTCGCGGTCCGATAGGGGATCATCAGATGATATCGCACTCGGGTAAGGGCGAAAGGACACGGGATAGTAAATCCCTTCGAACGACAGACCGTCTATTTATATCCCAGTAGGAAAAAGGGTCTTATTTTTAGAAACGAAAAAAAAAGGAAGAAATCAATCTCCGAAGGAACGTCGTTCGGCGAGAGGAATCCTCCGCGGATTAAATTTCTATATTTGAAGTATCCTGAATAGTCGACACGAGTCGTGTGTAGCATGACCTCTCGTCGATGTCCTAAATCGTCGTGCAATTCTCGTACATTGTTCGCGATAAAGTGGGATTCACCGCAATCCCGAAGTAGCGTCGTCGTTCGAACTCGAGAGAGAGAATGACTGTGGAGACGTGTGTGCGTGTGCGCATGTATGCGTGTGTGTAGGGGAGTTCGGCGTGTATCGAGAAAAACGGGGGGTAATGATGCACACGCGCATAGGCACGCGTCACACCGCCGTATATATATACGTACACGGATGGTGTATAGGGGTGGAATTTAAAGGGAGGGGCTGCCCGAAAATGGCTGTCAGCCGCGGGACAGGTCGTCCGTAGGAGGGCGAAGTGACGGTGTCCGACCCCGTCTTCCACAGGCGCTGACCAATTGACATTATTTTAAAACAATTGAGACCGTTAGCCCAATCGATAGGTATTATGCTCCGGCTAAAAAGCAATCTCCGCGCTCTTTTGAAACTACCACCGGACCCGAGAGCTTCGATCAACCGTGCTGTAAGGTAAAAAGAAAAAAAAAAACCCAAAAAAAGTTAAACAGAAAACTCAACAATTTTTGCCGTACACAAGCCACTGTCACACACACCGCTGCGAGAAAAACAATACTTTCGATAAAATCAAGTGCCGCGAATAAACGAGAGAAAAAAAAAAAAAATTGACAACTTAAAAACGTCGATAAAACAATTTTCGAAACAAT
The DNA here is from genome assembly GCA_958510785.1 of Exephanes ischioxanthus. NCBI lineage: Eukaryota > Metazoa > Arthropoda > Insecta > Hymenoptera > Ichneumonidae > Exephanes > Exephanes ischioxanthus. The sequence goes on along the minus strand of OY294022.1, from coordinate 11,095,150 downwards.
CACACCCATCGGCGGGTGTGTTGTGTCGAAACGACAGTGCGTCGCGATCAAGACTTTTCTCGCCGATAAATTTTTTTCGTCTTCCGTTTTCTCGCGCTAATTGCGAGAGCAGAATGTGCGAGCGAAATTTTCACCCGGAATTATGTTTACGTAGAGGAACGAACGATGTACGTGAAACATTTGCACGAATGAAAATTACGGTTCGCATGCTTTTTTTTTTTACTCTGTGTCGTGCGGAGGAGAGCAGGCTGGTGAAATATTTATTTTTTATTTTTTTTTTTTTTTTTACTATTTGCAGGTCGAACAAGGACGGGGATGGCGTAGGACGGAGGGATTGATATTCCGAGGGAAGCGAGAAGAGACAAGACGGGAAAGATGCCGGGCCGTTTGCTCTGGAGGTTGCTCGTTATTTCGTTCGGAATTTTTCTTCATCTCCAAGTTTCGTGCAACGCGGACGCGGACAAGGCTGCGAGAGCTGCGAAGGGCAGACAGAGAACGTCGCACACGTCATGGAGACTCGTCGTGTGCCTTTCGCAGCCTCAGACGCCGTCCAGAACGGACGTCCAGAGAGCCTGGGAGGAGGTGCGAATGGAGGCCTCGCAGAGCGAAGTCGAGGTTTCGTACGTAGAGGCGAGAATGTCGCCTATTTCAGACTCACTCTCGTATCCGCTGTCTCTGATAAACAAATTTTGCACGGACATCGAAAACGGAAAGACCGTACTGAGCCTGGTCATTGGGGGAGGACCCGCAGCTAGATTCCTTATCACGGCTGCGGCGTCCCTTAATCTACCGGCTCTGTGGCTGCCGATGACTCACAGAGACTTCCTGCGGCAGGTCAGTCGATAGTTCTACTAATTCATGTTTCGTTGAAAAAAATTGAATTAAATAAAAATGGAATAACATTTTCCCATCGCTCGAAAGAATATCTCTGAGAAAAGTATGTCTTTTGAATGAAGTGATAAAACACAGTCGAATTTGCACGAGTCTACGAGTACTGTACAGATTTTATGATTCAGTAATTTATGTTTCGTTGAAAAAACTTGAATAAAATTGAATGTGGAAAAATATTTTTCTTCCCTCCAAAGAATATCTCTGGCAAAACTATATCTTTTTAATGAAGTATTGAAACGATGGTAAATAGTGATTAAATTTTGTTCTTAAATGCTGTAATCATATTTATCTAGCAGTAATACACTTACTCGCCCAAATATTCCATAGAATGTAAGCAGATACATGTTATACATATATCTGTATCATTATTTTTTCAAAGGAGATAATCCTAAGTGATACGAAATATCAATATAGAATTAGTGAAATCGTTGATTATTAACGAAACTTCTTATCCGTCCGTAGGGAAAAAGTGGACGATTGGAGTCTCGTTTAGGCTCGGGATCGGAGGAGGCCGGAGCGGCAGCTGCAGCGTTGATGCACAAAGCGAACTGGCACGCGTTTACCCTGCTGATCGACACGACGCTGCTGCCGATGCATCATTTTCTCCAGAGGAACCGTTACGTTCTCACACCCAGAAAGATAATTCACTTGCCAGCCAACGACAAGAGTCTCAGGCTGAGAATGAGAAGAATATCCGAGGAGGGTGGAAGCGGCGGTGTTCTCGTGATGGCCTGCGACCTGAGCAACGCTCGTAGGATCCTCGCCGCGGCGTCGAGATTCGAGATGCTGGCCGGTCGATTTATATGGCTGTGGCTGGACTTGAAAGCGGAGCTTAGGCCGAACGAGCCCGGTCTCATAAGCTCGCACTCGCTTCACAGCTCTCTGGTCGGCTCGTCGAGAAACGATCCGGAGCGATTGGTCTCGCCGTTGGAGAGCGTGCTCGAGCGTCACGGCGCGAATCTCGTTCTCGACGACGAGTCGCATCTTCACTCGCTGCCGAATTTGGCGAGCGACGTACACAAGCTCCAGGAGTATCGATGGCAGCACGAGAGAAAGACCGTGAGAAAGCGGGAGGACAGACCGTTCGTGTTCGACGACGACGACGAAATCAGAATAACCGACAAGGCTCTGAATTCGAAGACGTTCATGCCCGTCGGAATGCTCGCGCTGAGGCCGTCGAGCCTCAAGATATCCGGGGGCGATACGATACTGACGAGAATGCTCCGAGAAACGTCTCAGGCGCTCGACAACACGTTCATCGAATTGAAATCGTCGTTGAGCCGACTGAGGGAGGCGCAACTGAAGGAACATTTCGTTCCGACTTGCTTCGCTGAGTTCAATGCCAAGGTATCGATAAACGAAGTCAAGGAGAACGTTTCGAGAACTCTTACGAAGAAACTGCGCGAGTCCATGAGGCAGATATCGCGCGACAAAGCGGAGTTTCAATTGTTGAATCTGCAGGCCGTACAGTTTCCCGGTAACAAGACGCAGCTGAGGTAAGCGACGCGACGAACCGACTGATCGTCAAAACGTTAATTCTCTATTGGCCAAAGTGGCGCGTAGCAATTTCGAAATAGTACTTTGCGATACTAGTGCGAGAAAGCGGTCTTTCGACGAAGGTTCTGAAGTTGGCTGCACGAGCTGAAGGCGAGTGTTGTCTACTTCCCAACCGTCGTTGGGGAACCGCTTTTGCGTACACGTATCGCATACTACTTTATTTCACTCGGTGCGAAAATGGCAGTTTTGTCTCGTGAAGTAAAATTTGGTACGATACTCGTGCGAAAAACTTTTTCTGAACTGGTGTGATTGCAGCACTCGTCAGAAAAAGTTTTTTTCGCCCTGGTGTCGTAATGCACTAATTTTGTAACAAGCGCATAAAAATACCCACTTTTCATGCCCGTAGTGTGGCGAAAGCGTGCGAAAAAATAACTAGAGTATTAAAAAAGTGTGTAAATAAGTATGCGCAGTGTTGTTCTCGCACGAAAAGTGGGACTTTTTGTGCACGTGTTACATGAAATATCATTTGCACTCTAGCTCTTTTAATTTTTGAGATATTTGCCTAAAAAGTTCGACGTAAATAAATTATAATGGGGAGATGTTCCCTATTGTTAAAATCTTGAATTAAAAAAAAATCCTACCTCAACAGACGCGAGTTTCCATGTCAAATGTTGGGGTAGAAGCTAAATAAGTGGTGGATTCGTGACCGATGAGAAAAATACATCAGACCTGGTGGCGAAATTGCGAATAACGAACACTTTTTTTATAAGGAATTTAAAAAAATGTCTCGACCTGAAAAATCTTCGGGGCCGCAACTAAACTTCATGTCCTAATTTTTTTTTTTTCGCAGGTGGACGAAGGTCGGTACGATACGAGGTGGCAAAGAAGTGAGGCTCGACACGATAACGTGGCCCGGGGGAAGTATCGTCCCGGCTTACTTGGAGCAGGGAGGTGAGAAGGTCGGAATGCCCAATTATCGGATAGTAACGGCTCTGGCTGCGCCGTTCACGATGTCGACGAGTCTGCAGGAGGGTCTCTGCCTCCGCGGTCTGACTTGCCGACAGGGCAAGGACGTTAAATGCTGTTACGGTCTGACGATCGATCTGCTGTCCTTGATCGCGCGGGAGTTGGGTTTTCGATTCGATCTCTACGTGGCCACGGACGGATTGTTCGGCAAGAGAAACGGTCTAAACGGCACGTGGAACGGGATCGTCGGAGAGTTGCTCTACGGCAGAGCTCAGCTCGCTTTCGCTCCCATGAGCGTGTCGTCCCAACGTTCCGAAGTCATAGATTTCACGACGCCGTACTTCTTCAGCGGCGTGAGCTTCCTCGCCGCACCGAAGCACAACGCCGAGATACCGGTGTTCGCGTTTTTACTCCCGTTCAGCACCGAACTCTGGATAGCGGTCTTCACTTTCCTCAACATAACGGCGATGGCGGTCGCCGTTTACGAGTGGTTCAGCCCGTTCGGACTGAATCCTTGGGGTCGCCAGCGGAGCAAGAACTTCTCCATAGCCTCGGCTCTCTGGGTCATGTGGGGACTGCTGTGCGGACATCTCGTTGCCTTCAAAGCACCGAAATCATGGCCTAACAAGTTTCTCATTAACATTTGGGGAGGCTTCTCCGTTATCTTCGTAGCTTCTTATACAGCGAACATCGCCGCTCTGATAGCGGCGCTGGTTTTGCACTCCGGTGTCAGCAATATTCTCAATCGCAGTGTGAGTCACATTTCCCCTCTTCCATTCAGTTCGCTTGTCGTGGGAGATTTTAAAATCGACATTTTGCTTTATTCTTTGTTTTTAACAGCTTCTGCAGCAAAAAGTTGGCGCGCCTCGAGCTTCCGCCGCCGAGTACTACGTACAGCGAGCGAATCGTCAACTGTGGTCGCACATGGCACGATACTCCCTGTCGGACGTCGCCGAAGGTGTCGAACGTCTGCTCAACGGAAGTTTGGATATCTTAATAGCAGACACGCCGATACTCGATTATTATCGAGCTACCGACTACGATTGCCGATTGGAAAAAATCGGCGATACCATAAACGAGGACACGTACGCGGTTGGCCTGACGAAGGGGCATCCACTCAAAGAGAGCATCTCCAAGGTCATCGCCAATTACACGAGCAACGGGATGCTGGATATACTGAAGGAGAAATGGTACGATTGCTCTCTGTGCATTTTGCACTCTGAATGCGTGTTTCCAATGGGGAGGGCGATTAATTGTTGCTATAAAGGTTGGAGTGCTTTACACTAGTCAAGTGCGCAACATTTTTATAGTCGTTTATACAAACTTGTACGCATCTATTAATTATAGTGGGTGATTATTTGTATTACAGGACATGTCCTTAAGCCAGAAAAACATTGATCGCAATGGATTTGCAAAAATATTAACTGGTTTGTGCAAATTTTGGAAAAGGTATATCTAGATATTCGATCGTATTTTCTGTTTATAGTTGACAGCCTTTTGTTTATCCATCGACGATATTACTCGATAACGAAACAGCTGACATTTTTAAACGGACAATATTATCGAATATGTGGACGGTGAAGTCGTTGAGGAAATCTTACGGATTATTTCTTTGAAAAAAACTGAACGAATATGTGCCTTATCGAAAATTAGCACAAATAAATCCATATTTTTGCAAATCCATTGCAACTAATATTTTCCTACGTTAAGGACATCTGCTGTAATACAAAAATAACAATCCACGATAATGAATATATGCGTAAAAGTTTGTATAAACGACTTTAAAAATGTAGCACATTTGACTAGTGTAAAGCGCTAGAACCTCTTTAAAAAATACATTTTTTGAAATTCATTTACATTGGCAGGATACTGTGCGTTATTTTAGTGTTAAGTTCGACGCGGTACACAATTATTAACGGAAGATGTTATGATTAAAGGTACGGTGGTCTGCCCTGCATAAAAGCACGCGAGGGAATAAATCCGGGTGTCTACAGCGACCTGGCCGGTTGGCAGCCGCGACCCCTCGGCGTGGCGTCGGTCGCGGGTGTGTTCTGCCTACTCGGAACGGGCGTGATAGTCGGAACGCTGATACTCGTCGGGGAGCTCCTGTTCTACAAATACACGTTACCGCGACTGCGGCACAGGCCGAAGACCTCGATATGGCGGAGTCGGAACGTCATGTTCTTCTCGCAGAAGCTCTACCGGTTCATAAATTGCGTCGAGCTAGTCTCGCCCCATCATGCCGCGAGGGAGCTCGTTCACACAGTTCGACAGGGACAGATAACCTCGTTGTTTCAGAAGAGCGTCAAGCGGGTTGGTAGATAACGTGGCTCGCGAGAGCGTGACGTGATTTCATCAAACGCTTCTACAAGGTTCCCCTGTTTCAGAAGGAGCACGAACAGCGTCGGCGTCGCAAGAGCAAAGCTCAGTTCTTCGAGATGATACAAGAGATCAGAAGGTAATTTTTCCCCGGCAGTAAAAAAGCTGAGTTGGACAAAATAATAGAAAATACGAAATAGAAAACACGAAATACTATATTTATTTTAAATACAAAATGTTTTTGTACTTATAATACATTTCAAAGTACTTCGTTTGAGTATCTCCTAAAATACGTCGTAAAGTCAATGAAATTTCAATTAGATTTTTTCGAATTGAGTTTCATTTTTGACATTTGTTTTTTTATGCTTGACGTAATTATTTTCACCTCAAACTTTTTACCTAGTTTGCCAACCGATATTTGTTTACATCTGAAGCTTTTCCATATTTGCCATTCAATATGTTGTTTGCATTGCAAATTTAAGATTTCTTTTACATTTCAAATTTACTTTGCATTCGGTATTTAGCATTCGGAATCTGAAATTTTCTTTTTTTAAATCTTTATCCAATGATTTGGCTTTGTATTTTCAACATCGCATGAACGCCAAAAACTACTTTAAATACCAAAGAAATATTTGAGTATTTAAAATACCTAAAATATATGATGTATTTAAAATACTGCGTAGGTATTTAAAAAAGCTAAAAAAAAATACGACGTTGACAAATCTGTTTTACCGGCAGAGTTCAACAGGAGGAGAAAGTGGATGCTCCGGCGAAGGAGGCGGAGACGCTGCGGCTCGCGAAGAGGGAAAACAAACCGGTGAAGGGCCGCGAACGAAGCAGAAGCAAGAGTCCGCTGATGCCGAGAAGCCCGAAGAGATCGGAGAAGTGCAGAAGCTCGACGAATCTTTCGGGTTCGCGACTGGGCCTTGCGCCGATAAGTCTGGACGCGCCGAAGCCGCGCGAGTTCACACTTAGCAGTACGAACCTCAGGGCGAGAAGCCCCCTGGAGACTGTCGGTAGGAGATTGAGTCACGGTGACGGTGGCTCGCCGCCGCCGCGTTTGGGCTCCAACTTCGGCGGGAGCGCGACCCTTAGACCTTTCGCTCCGGTCAGGTCGGACTCCGTGAGCGGCGGCGCGCCGACACCGCGTTACTCTCGAAGTCCGGCCAAGAGGGGTCAATCGTTTCCGGTTTTCGCAACTCTGAGACCACCGCCGCACTCTACGAGCCACGCGATTTCGAAGAGTCCCCTCCTGTCGCCAAACGCCGAGCTCACCTCGGCGATCGGACGGAAGTTGTCGAGGGAGTGGGGCTCCGGTTCCATCGATCTGAGCCGATCGTCGGAGGCGATCGGCACGTTTACCACTTACACCGGTAACAATCAGGAGACGACCCTCAGTGTCGAACGTGCCGAGCCGCCGGAGATATGCCAGGAAGAAACTGTACCAGCTAAGAAACCGGTGCGTCGTGCCCGAAGTCACGAGAACAGGGATCACGGTGGAAAATCTATGGTGGATCTGCCGTCTCCGAGACTTACCGCTCAACCCTCCGTAGGCGGTCGTTCGGTAAGCGAGAGAACAAAAAAGCAGCTCGAGTCCGAACTCAAGGCGATACTCACGGCCAGAGCGCACCATCGGGACTTGCATCCACCGTGATAGAGCGCGGCTGAACGTTACGAAAAACCTTCTTCGAAGCGAGAAGATCAAAGTATCGCTGCCTCTGAGGGGCTTTGATTGATTTAAGCAATATCAGATTTATAGGTCAAATTTGTAGAAAAACAACAAAAAAACTAACAAAAGCACAAAAAATATCTGACGGTTTAACGAAAGACAAACAAAAAAACAGGACAGCGGAGGTGTTTGAGATAGCCTTGACGAATGGGGGGGAGGGTAACGAGGGAGGGTCGCGCAACACACACACACATGTCGGGGCAGGACTCTCGGTTCGTTGATATATTGTTACATACATTAATAATATAGGGTATATGATATGATAAACTGATGAAAAAAAGTGCTATAAACTTTTTAGTAGAGAAAAACAGATCTTAACTGAGTGATGTAGGATGTATGCAAATATTAACATATTTTCTTGTTGGCATTTTAACTCTACATTAAACTGTTGGCCCGGTCGAGTCTCTCTTTCGATTGCAATACTTGTACCGAGATTAGAGTTTAAAGGTAACTTAAAAAAAAAAAAAAATACAATGTGCCGCTTGTAGTCACTCCACTAGCCGAGCTATAGAGTGCCTCAAGTAATCCAACGAAACAATTGATCTTTGCGTCGGGACGGACACTTTGCAACTTTCTGTGAACTTCTGTAAAATCCATACGCGGCTCGCTCTTCACTTTTTCCGCCCCCCCCCCTCGAAGCACGGATTTGTTGAAACTGTGATTCTACGTGCCAATCGGAGAACTATCTGAACTTCCGTCTTCTGACTCTTATCGATCGTAAACTATGTGCCAAATGATTTTGCTAACGGAGAGCGCGCTGTGTCAGAAACAGAAAAAAAAAAAAAAAAATCAACTTCATATAAATATTTTGCCGTTGGTTTTTTCCGCGCGAACGAAGTTCATTACTTAAACGTATTTTATGAAAGTTTGGTCCACACAATTTTTTGTTGCTATATTGGACCACACACTGCCACTGTACGAGGAAGTATGATTGATGGGGGGAAAAAACAAGAAATTAAAAAAGAAAACATAATAAAATATTTTAAAAAATAGTTGTCGTCGACGTTAGAAGGAGAGGCTCGAGCCGCAGGCTTTCGGCGTAGAATGACCACTTACTACGGATACATGTAATCTTCATATTCCTGCGCCTATTGAGGAAAATGTATTAGAATACGCGCGCGCCCCCGCGAGCAAGGCGCGCGATAATTTTATCGACGTACTTGATTCGACGGTTCTATCAAATCGCGGATAATTTTCCCTCCGGTGTGCGTCTAGAGCCGTGTTTCGGGTCGAAAGAAATTATAACGAAAATGGGGAATAAAATATGCGCGAAGGAAAAAACGACGCGACACGAAGTTTAACGGTTTTAAGTAGTCCATATGTGTAAAGTCAGGATTTTCGTGATGAATACGAGAGTTTAACGTATCCGTGGCGAGCACGACGACGACGATTCGTATGAGACGTTTTAACTGAGACTGATAACCCGGGGACTGGATCGCGAGCGGGTCGGGAATGATAGAATGACGAAGTAAAATTAAATCTGCCAAAACAAAAAGCATTAGACTTACCGGTGACGAAATAACATCGAGCGGGTGAATTGCACACGAAGACGGTGTGAAGAAATAATTGGAATTGATGGTAACGAGACGCGAGGTGTCGATTAAAAAAATATTAGATGATAAACTTTGTCCTGTCCTTTCAATCGAATTAATCGTTTCGATCGCGCGATCGCCGAGAGGCAATTGTTTGAAGAAAAAAAAAAAAACAAAATGAAAAAAAAGATTCTAACGATTACAAAATATTTACCCTATTAGACTGTTAGTAATTGAATGTATGGGACTAAATTCGAACTATTATTACTTTGGATAATTCATAAGCGAGGCCTTAGCAGTAGTCGTATCCGCCCAATGAGAAAAAAAAAACAACAACAACAACACGTTTAACTTGATAATGATTAATTATCGTAATTGGATATTTATGACTTATCGTATAGAATCGTTTAGGTATTTTGATTTTCGTTCGATAGTTTGTACCCTCTAGAGGAACTATTGTATTAACTCTCGCACGAGTAGAAAATCGAGATTTGGAGTGAGCATTTCCGAATGCTTGGGAAAAAAAAGAAAACGAAAAAAAAAAAAAATTAGATGAAAAAAGAAAGTAATATCGACCTGAATGGGAACGATTCGCAATGTTCGCTCGGCGACGAAAAAAAAAAAAAAGAGGAGATTGATTATAAAACGAGTAAATTCCTGTGCGTCTATAGTCGTGTGTACCTTTACGTTGCGTGTTACACATACGATAATCAGCCTATATTTTTGATTTTGTTTTCTTTAATCGCACGCGACTACTCGATATAGTTAATTAAAGACTGTATCGAATTTCGATAGCTGGCACCCCGTATCTAATTTACATGTATATATGTTCTTTTTGTTCGTAGTCGTGTCGATTATTATCGTGAACTTAAAAAAAAATTCTATTGCACGATAAATAACGAGGACATTAAAAATCCGAGAATGTCGTGCAATTAACCGCCGACTAATTGCCTCCACCTTGGACTTACGGTGCCTACAAGGGCTGCTCCCCTAGACACGAGTTTAACGACACTTGACGTGAGTGCACGACGCACAATAATGAAAGAAAAAAATATATATATATAATACTCATAGACTTTCGTCGGTAATATACATATTAAAATCTAAAAAAAAAAAAATAATAATAATAATCGCGAGATTGTATATCGTGCGAGCTCCTCTAAAACCAGTGAGTTTGCGCACCGAATGCATTTCCTCCGTTCGGCGGTTGCGCTCTCTCTCAGCGAGGTACGAAGAATTAAAAAATGAGATATTGAAAGAAAAAAAAAATGAGTAATAATAAAATCTATAAGAATCTTTCGCGTAACTAACGTCTAAAGTGAAAAAAAAACAAAAACCTGAAAAAGATAACAAACATTATCCTAGCAGTCGAGAGGAAAATAATGATTTAAAAAAAATATATATAATAATAATAATAGAGAATCGGATACTGAGATTAATTAATTAAAGGATGAGTGATCAAAATACAAATTATAGGGGGCCAGTCTAGCGTCACCCGAGCCTAAGAAAATCAAAGATAGACTTATTAAATTAAATAAACTTTTAGATCTATAATTCTCGGACGGGAGAGTGGATCCATCTGTGATTTGGTCGAGTGGTGCCGTGTTCGTGTTACTAATGTCCTGTTTCCCCGTGAAAAAAAAAAAAAAAAAAAAATTATTGTCGAAATTAACGAGAGAAAGAATTAATAAGAGAGAGAAAGAGCGAGCGTGAGAGACGAAGAACGATAAAAAGGTAAATCCTCCCTGTCCGACACCCCGTAGACTTTAGTACTTATTGAACACCGTAGTAGATTTATTAGTGGTTTTAACCTCCTTGTAAATAATCTGACACACACACATACACAGACACACACAGACACAGAAACCGTTTTGTCTGGAGTCCCTCATCGCGTGTTGTGGGGGAGATTGGGGCAAAACGAAACCCCGGGGCAAGACGGATCCTGCGAGCGAGATTTTTCTTTTTTTTTCAAGTTCGGCTAAAAATGGTAAAAATTGGACCGTTTTACCCCAGGGCGAGACAGATCTTGCAATCGAGAGGATAATTTTTTTTTTCATATTCGGTGAAAAATTGTAAAAATTGGTCCATTTTTCTCCGGGGTTCCGTTTTGCCCCGCTCTCGCCCGCCACTCGCGATTCTAAATCAAAGATCGATCGCCCACCTATTTTGTGCGCCAACAAGAGCCTCTACAGTCGAGACGCGACACGGAGAGATGAAAGAGCAAAAGAAATGAAAACAAAGAGTATAAATCATGACCTATCGATCGCACATTCTTTCATGAAAAACAAAGAAAAATAATAATAATAATTGAAATTACATTCGCCCTCTGTAAAATGTTCTCTCTCACCGTCACGTTCTTTGCACGAGCGGAGATTTTCGCATACATAAAAAAAAAAAGAAAAAACCATAAGCGTAAAGTTTTAACCTCAGGACTCTTGTTAATTGACAAACTCTACTCACGGCCTACATAAATCGAACGTCCCGAATCGACTAAGCTCTACTCTCGTTTTTAACGCGAACGAACTGTGCTATCTCATGCACTCGCGCTTAAAAAAACAAACAAACAAACAAACAATATCCATTCAAACAAAACTTTAGCACTATATTTCTACTGCAGAACTGATTTATTCTATCGCCAATCTATTAATTTCATTTTATTATATTTTACTTCTATATCTACGATATTATTGTGAACCCGCGCCCGATCAGTGGTGCACGCTGATCTTTCATTATAATAGTAATTAAAAAAAAAAAAAAAAAAACTATGTAATGCTAAGGCTCAAACAAGACTTATTTATTCTCGTTAATCGTGTAAGCTCTAGCGTTTATCGGCATTGTTTTAGCGATGAGACTCTCAGATAGCACGAAAAAAAAAACCAAAAGTAATTGACACGAGAATATAAGATTAATAACTGTGAAACGTCCAAAATTGAAGAATCGAGTTCACACGCTTTGTTTTCCCCTCCCACAAAATCGAGCGCTTCGATTGTGTAATTCTAAAATGATCTCTATTTTACTGTGCCGGCATTGTTCACGAAAAAAAGAAAACAATTTCATTAACAATAATATTGTAATCACAGATTCGTCGATCCTTAAATGTGTTTGCCATCTTGTCACGTATCGAAAAAATGAAGTAAAAAAAAAGAAATAATAATAATAATAACGACACCCATACACTAATGGCAATAAGGTTATAATTCTACTCTCTACGAAGCACTGCCACGAGATTCGAACTATTATAGTTTACCATTGCTTTCGATGACCTGCCGCCAGTTAGTTACTATATGTAAATCGTTGCGTGTAGTGTATACCTTTAATTGTGTAATACCGGCAATTTTATGTAACGGACGAACGAGCAAGGCCTCACGGGCCGACGACTCAAGTTCCAACAATTTTACGAACGCAATTTTTAACGTTTAAAAAAAGAAAACGAAAAGAAAACAAAACATAATTATTCTATAAGCGGTATATTGCGATGAAACTGACACGAATCGTGACCGACTTCATTTCGACGCTCTTTACCTTTTTTTTTTTTTAGGTTATACACACGTTCGAATGTTGTGTACATTTTTGCGGCGTTTATCTCGGCAAACTCCGGACGAAAGGAGACGGGAGTAAGATCGATCGTCTCTTTCAATCTTTTTTTTTCTTTTCTTTTTTTCTCTCTCATTGCCAAACAAATTTGATACTCGTCGCGCGTTTCATTTTTCTACGGAATTCAATCAGTCATCGAGATTTTCACCGAACGCTGCTCGTTACGGAGAACGAATGAAAAAAAAAACTGCTGGACATTCGGCATGATTTTAGGACAGAATGGATCACGCGTAGATCATTAAAAAAAAAGAAAATTCAGAGTGCCAGGTGGAGAGGAAAGAGAGATTACGAAATCGATGGGAAAAAATCGGAGATCCCGCGCCTGCCATAGTAACTTGTTGGCGTACGGTAATTAGGCTAGGTTTCTTGCAACCTACCTCGTCTCTCTTGTTACGCCTACTAACTACACTGTTATTGTTGATGAAAACTCCACGATTATTAAGAAATAAATATATTGTCTCAAAAAAAAAAAACAAAACAAAACAAAAAGTATGTACGTAATTATTAACGATCGTGTATTATTTGCATAGGCTCTCTAACCACCTAGACCTTGAGGCGAGCGCGCGTGTACGGCTCGTTCAACTTCAATCAAGGTGCGTGACCCAGCCAGTTAATCCAGATGTAATCGAGTCCAAAGAAAAGTTCATTCACTAACGTCGTCGTGCAGCGATCGCCCACAATCCCGTACTAGCCGAACAGCTGGTACGAGCCGTGAGATTTTAATGGGAGAAAAAAAATCAGCGTAAATATGGCAAAACATCTGAAAGTGGATATTTGCATACCCGACGGACAGCGTGACGCGCAAGATTATTATCTGCTATTCCGGTGACTCGCGAAATTTCAGTAACTACATATTTGCCCGATTATTCACTTCGCACGGCAAAATTTGCGTGCGTTATGAATTTAGTCTACACACCGCTCTCGGCGACATCGTCGTGCGGCAACTAATGATCTTTGTTCGGGCACTCGTGAAACAGTATGCGCCAATAGTAAGTTCCAATTATAATTTTGCCATCTCGGCCGTAATTGTGAACAGCGATCGCGGGTACGGATAGACCGAGTCGGGTACAAAACGGTACAAGAGCATCAGCGGTGGAAACAAGAATAAATATAAGTATATATATATATATATATATACATACACATTTTTTTTACGTTTCGGGAACGGTGTGTGATGAGCGTGAGCGCGTCCGTCCGCCGACGAAAGTGCAGCCTAAGGATGACTTATCAAAAACAAGTTATATACCGAGTGAGACCGCGCTCCCGTCGCCACAGCTGTTGGTATAGGTCGAGCGTGTTGTCTGTCGCAACAGTGTTTTCCCTTCGAAACCAAGGATATTGACAACATAGTGTATTATGCTGCAAGGGAGAGAATTGCGCGATTTATGTCGAGTGTGAATTTTGCAGAAATCACACGAGTTGAAAATCCGTTCCCTCTCGTGTAGCGTACGATATTTTTCTTGCGTCGCAAAATCGTCGCATTCGCCAATGAGCGTTACTCTCCCGGAAGTAATAGGGCTTCGAGAGGGACAAATACAGCATGCAATATTTCGAAATCATTTTAGAAATATTTTCAATCTTTCAAATTTTGAAAATATTTTCAATCTATCAAATCTTACAAATATTTCTGAAATATATGAAAATAATATTTTGTAAAATTATATGAGAATATTCCAATGGAACGTTTCTCAAATATTTCAGAAACACAGTCGATCTTTCGACGCTTCTGAAATGTAGTGATAAAAATATTAAATTATTTTTCATTTCATGTTTCGCCGAAATATTTCTACGACTGTTTCCTTGTTTACGCGAGTGTGCATATGCAAATTGGACTAGTGGAGCAATCTTCGACATTTCGGAAAAATGTCTACATAAGATTTATGACAAAAAAATATTATCAAATTGTTTTTCAACATCCCATAAATATCTTTTAATATTCGTAAAATATTTTGAATATATCAGAAACACTACTGCGCATGCGCACAGGTTAATAAGGATCATTGATCAATAATAGGCGATCTTCCGTTCCGCACGCAAGAAATGTAGTTACTTTAGCGAAATCGGAAAAAAAAGATTGCAACTATATTCTGTTCATAAGCGCGATGCCGGCCGACGTGCGAGGAGGCAGATACCCACCGTGCGGTGTCGGTGAATGCGTACATAGTAACAACGTACACAAGTGACTGTCCTCGTGGCCTCGTGAAATAAAATACGGAAACACGAACAAACACAGTCGCCTTAGTCATTCCGGGCCTCGTTCCCTCCCCGAGCTCGGCACACCGACGATTAGCGTCGGAGAATCGATTGGAACGGACCCGCTGATTTTGCAAGTCATCCGTTGTCACGAGTTTTACGGTCAACCTTTACTGACGGCGATAGAGAGCTCCGCGCCAGCCAGCGTAGGCGAGAAGCGCGCGCCCGTGGCGTCCCGCACGGAGGAGCGAAAACCCCGTCGCTACAAAGGCCCATTCTCGCATACGCGCACAGTATGTTCCACCATGTAGACGTCGGACGTTGATTTCGTTGTTTTTCTTTTTCCCCACTTTACAACTCCACCGTTCGATCGTCGATCGAAGGGGCTAATTGCCGAGCACGCATCCCGCTACTATCATCGGTACGACAGTGTGGGTAGGACATCTTCCCGTGTCGGTGATAGTGGGACGTAATAAACCGCGTACCTAAGTGTACTCGGTTAACTAAATTCCAGTACGAAACACGAATCTACTGCGGAGTGTTTTTAAGGAGATAACGAGAACCGTCTTAAACTATATAAACTAAATCCGACCTGCTTGTCACGTTGAAAAAATAAATAAATAAATTCTTCCCAGAATTGTTTACGAGAGATATCGGACCGATTTCTGCCCGCTGATCGATTATCTCGATCGGGCGGAATCCAAGGTCCGCAAAAAGAGGCTCGACCGGGTCATCAAAAAATGTTTCGTTTATCGCGTGTATTCGTAAATGAATGTTTACTTCGCTCTTATATTAACATAACGCGCGAGCTTTTCGAACGCCGCGTCATGCGGGATTTCATATCTCGGTAAAAGTTTGCTGTGACGTCAACGAGTTACATTATCGAAACTAAAGTCTATTGTAATACAGTGTTCGGACGGAGCACTCGCCATCTCGTGTAGATGCGTCCGTGTATGCGTGGATCATCTCCGGGCTGTTGCCTCGCATCCTTCGGACAAACCAGCAGCAGCAGCAGCGCGCTCGCGCAGCGGCGCTGTCGTGACTCGACGCGAGTGAATCAGTTGAACGACGAGCGACGTCGTAATACAACGTGATACTTCGGATTCTCTACGCTGCGCACGTTTCCTTTTTTTAATTATTTTTTTTTTATTATTATTTAGTTCTTCGTTCGACTCGATTGGGGAAACAAAACAAAATTAGGGTGGTCGATACGGCTCGACCACCGATGCCAGCGTCGTTCGTCGGGCTCGCTGAATTCATGACGAAACGAACGCTCGGTTCGCGCCCGTTAGCAGACGAATAGAACAAATACCGGACAGTCATGGTCGTCGCGACGTGCCCAGCGTCGAGACTCAAATCATCGTGTTTCAATCGAAACGAGGATAATCCATCGTGTTGACCCGGAGAGAAAAAAAAAAAAATAAAAAAAAACATACGACCGGTGTAAGTGCAACAGAGTTCTTAAGAGCGGGATTGGAAACGCGAGATACAGCGATTGACGTCTGTGACTCGTCGCTTTCGGGGGTTTCACGCTCGTGTCCGACTCGCCGGAGATTTTCACTAGGTAAATGCGCACTTTCCTCCCGTCGTACCTGCGAATACCGCGAATCGTTTCGTTATCGCCCGATCGTCGGGTCGCTTCGTCGAATTCTCGCACAGTGAATCTTTCGAGCCGTGCGGGGCGGCGCGACGATTGACGCAGCGCGTCCGACACAACGAGATGATCGACGATGCTGGCGGAGAAATTTCGATTGAAATTATCTTCGTCGACGATTATCTACATCGTACCTATTGGCGGTTGGACAAACACACGCGACGATATTAATTTATCGGTGCTGGAATCGCTTTAAATGGCACATCGGGGTCATTGCGATTCCCCCCCCCCCCCCTCCCCCCCACCCTTGGCCGGTGAATAATAATCGCGGAACAACGTGCTTCGGCGATTTTTCAATTACGCACCTACAACCCGCGCAACTACAATGTTTACGGCCTCGCGCCTTATCTCGCCGACGATCAGACACACTCGATGATTCGCAAAAAATGCGAGATAATCGGATAAAGAAAAATTTAATTATTCCTCCCCTAATCGGTTCTTGCACCTTGCGCTGAGAAATCATCGAGCGTTGGATGACTTTACAGTATTTTTTATGTTTTTTTTTTGTCATTCAGCGTTTCAGTTAGTGGCTTCGACGGCCCCAGACCACTTTGATGGATGGCGAGGACAATTGTCTGCGGCAAAAGAAAGGACAGTGCGGAGTCCAAAATTATGGAAACGGAGTGTCGGTTGTGCTCGGCGACGAGGACGACCTGGAGGACACTGTCAGCACGGAGAAAAATGGGGATCTCGGCGACATGACCTTCTGCATGGCCAACTACGTAAAGGAGGCCATGAAGATGATGTTCATGATGCGGAGTCACCACATGCTGACGGACGTCATACTGGAAGTCGGATCCGAACTTTTTCATGCGCACAAAGTTATTCTCGCTGCGGCGAGTCCGTATTTCAAGGTAGACACGGTACAATAGCGGACACAACGAAATAATAATGAAACTGAAAGATACAATTTAACAAAAAATCCTGAGCATTAACATTTTATTTAATATATATGTATTTTTTTTTATTTATCTCATACTTTCTCTGTCACCGTTACTTGGCTCGTGAGCTCAAAAAATCTATAGATTTTATGATTTATCTATGAAAAATAAATGTTAAAGAATATTTCAGTTTTATTATTATTTATTTATTTATTTGGTTAGTGGGCATTGCCCTTTTACATATATAAGTAGTATTTCAATCATAATATGGAACATACTATATCGCACGCCTAGAACCGCAGTGTCACATCTCTTATGCGATTACCATATAAGTTTTTACACTGTTGTTCTGAGGGTGCGATATTATAATACATTATAGTATTATAAAAAATTAACAACCTATCTGTAGCACCGTATCTATGATTTTTATGATTTATCTATGAAAAATCTGAACGAATATTTGTATTTCAGGCCATGTTCACAGGCGGCCTAAAAGAGTGCGAAATGACGAGGGTGAAGCTTCAGGGAGTTTGTCCGACGGCGATGGCCAGACTGATGTACTTCATGTACACGGGTCAGATCCGCGTTACGGAGGTGACGGTCTGTTCGCTTTTACCGGCAGCGACGATGTTCCAGGTTTGTAAGAGGGTGACGCGTCGTTGGAACGGATGTGGAGGGAGTTTGGATGAATCGATCGTGATTATTAAAACTTTGTTAAAAATACGTTCCAGGTCGGCAACGTTATCGATGCGTGCTGCACCTTTCTCGAGCGCCAGTTAGATCCGACGAACGCGATCGGTATTGCAAATTTCGCCGAACAGCACGGATGCCACGATCTGTGTCACAAAGCGAATCAGTTCATCGTCCAGCACTTCAGTCGCATTTGCCAGGAGGAAGAGTTTCTCCAACTGTCGGCGATCCAGCTTATATCGCTCGTGAGAAAGGACGAGCTGAACGTTCAGGAGGAGAGAGAGGTCTACAACGCCGTACTGAAATGGGTCAAGTACAACGAGGAAGCTCGAGGTCCGAAGATGGAGCACATATTGCATGCCGTACGTTGCCAATATCTTACGCCAAACTTTTTGCGCGAGCAGATGAAGAATTGCGACGTATTGAAAAAAGTACCTGCCTGTCGAGAGTATCTAGCCCAGATATTCAAAGATCTGACGTTGCACAAAAAGCCAATCGTCAAAGAGCGAACGCCGAATACACCGCGCGTTATATACATAGCCGGTGGATTTTTCAAACACTCGCTGGACATACTGGAGGGCTACAACGCCGACGACAAGAACTGGTCGCAGCACGCTAAACTGATCGTTCCGCGATCGGGACTGGGCGGTGCTTTCCTCAAGGGAATGTTCTACGCCGTCGGTGGAAGAAACAATTCGCCGGGCACCAGGTCAGTCGCGATCCTTCTTTCACGGAGTCTACTGTAGGATCGAAACAAATTCGAAATTCGGTACATAAAAAAATAAAAAGGAAGCGATATGGAAATTTCAATTTTCAACTTTTTTTCAACGTCATCGTCATGATTGACTTTTATGCATAACGTCTGGCCAATTCAGGGTCAGCGAGAAAAATCACTTTGTCGGATCTGTGATTGGCGCGAAAATTGAAAAAGACCAATTATAAAAAATTGCGTCCCGATTACATTTCAGATACGACAGCGATTGGGTGGACAGATACAATCCGGTGACGGATCAATGGAGACCCTGCAGTCCCATGTCCGTTCCCCGAAATCGCGTCGGCGTCGCCGTTATGGACGGTTTGCTGTACGCGGTGGGCGGAAGTGCGGGAGTAGAGTACCACAACAGCGTCGAGTGCTTCGATCCGGATATGGACGAGTGGACGAACGTTAGGCCTATGCATATCAAAAGATTGGGAGTGGGAGTCGCGGTGGTCAACAGGTAAGGAAACCCGCGTCAAAATTCGTACACTGAGAAAAAAAAATCGATTGAGTCAACAAAATGCGCGCTTACGGGTGGCGAAACAAATTTTTGGTTGATCGAACGAAATAATTGTGGTATTAAGTAAAGAAAAATTTGAATCGACGGCCTGTTAGTTCGATCAACGAGGTATTCCTTTCGATCAACCAAACATTTGTTTCGCCACCCGTAAGCGCACATTTTGTTGACTCAATTGATTTTTTTTCTCTGTGTATCCCGACTTCGAACATTGATATCTGAAACCAAGGTTTTATTATTTATTTTAATTTTATGTGTTTTTTTTTTTTAATTTACAGATTGCTGTACGCGATCGGTGGCTTCGACGGAACCTATCGACTGAGCTCCGTCGAATGTTATCACCCGGAAAACGACGAATGGACGATGGTTTCGTCGATGGACTGTAGCAGGTCGGGAGCGGGTGTCGCCAGTCTCGGTCAATACATATACGTTGTCGGAGGGTACGACGGCAAACGCCAATTAAATTCCGTCGAACGTTACGACACCGAACGCGATCAGTGGGAATACGTGAGCAACGTCACTATAGCTCGAAGCGCTCTGAGCGTCACCGTCCTCGATGGAAAATTGTACGCGATGGGTGAGTTCAATTTTTGTGATTGCGTGGGGAAAAAAAAGAAATAAAAAATTCATCAATTCTTG
Organism: Exephanes ischioxanthus; assembly: GCA_958510785.1. NCBI lineage: Eukaryota > Metazoa > Arthropoda > Insecta > Hymenoptera > Ichneumonidae > Exephanes > Exephanes ischioxanthus. The sequence goes on along the minus strand of OY294022.1, from coordinate 11,075,291 downwards.
CGATTGACGAATTTTTACTCGACTGACAGAACCGATTTTCGTTGAACAGGAGGATACGACGGGACGTCTTTTCTTAACATCGTTGAGATCTACGATCCCGTGAAGAATCAGTGGGAACAAGGGAAACCTATGACGTCGGGTAGATCGGGCCACGCGAGCGCAGTCTCGTATCACCAGTGTTTGATACACTGCGACCATTTGGATCATGGCATAGTGCCGGAACGAGCACCGTCGTGATACAGAGACTATCGATATTCCGTTAAAGGGAGCAGGAAACGATCGCACGAGTGAAATATATGTTTTTTTTTTTTCTATTTATTGACACCGTGTTCGAAGCGACGGGATATGAAGAGTTTTCTTCGAGGGAAGATCGAAGATAAGAAAGTTCGTCCTATCTTATCCTAGCTTCAATTTTACTTTTTTTTTTTTTTCTATAAAAAAAAAAAAAAAAAAACATGGATCTATGTTACGACACACGTCAGTCGTTAACATTACCGCGGATCGACGCGTAAAGCGGCACGAATCGATGTGCCAGATCCATGTCCTCGAACGAATTTATCAGACTGCCGATGTTGAGCATCGCAAATAAAAAAAAAACCGCCTTCGCGAATCATTCCTACTTTAATAATAATAATAATAATAATAACAATAATAATAAAGCATCGAGCTTGTTGACAAAGGCCGGAAAGCGCTTGTCCAAAGAATTAAATAAGCGCGTTACGATTCACGCGAAAATGTAACATCTTCGGCTCGTTACGTTCATTAGATTTACATCGCATAATAGATCTTATTGTGATTACGTTATTTTTGTAAAAAAAAAAAAAAAAAAACACGATGAAAGTGTGGAGAGAGAGAAAGATAACGCGCCTCATGAAAAAAATATGTAAATAACTTCTTTTTTTTCTCTCGCCACTCTCGAAAAACGTTAATATATCGTCGGACAGCTGTTTTTCAAAAACGACTTTTACTGTAACGAACCCTCGGCGACGCTGAAAACACGGAAGTAACGCGAGCTGCGCGATACTCCAATGTTTTTTTTCTCGCGCGTAAATGCTGAGTCAATGCATTGACAATTTGGCAATGACAACTAGTAAGATCAAGAAATGCCCGATGTGCAAGGGAACCGGTACGCCGATAATTTGCTCTCGCGAATTTTCCAAAATATAATTTGCAAAGATAATTTGCTCCCGCGTTTGTGCAAAATTCTAAACTTGAAGATTCTATAAATGCAGGCTATTACGACGAGAGCGCTCTGCGCGAGGAGAACGACGTGGGAAAACCGAGAAGCTCGGAGACCGGCGATTCTGCGGTTACGGTGAAAATCTTTAATGCCGCTGGCGGAGATGTGCACATTGACGAGCCTCACTGCTCGGGCATCTCCTGCGACCACGACACAGCGTTGGATCAGGATTTCCTGGGAGATCTCGAGAGACCCGAAAATTTCAACGATACTCTGAAAATAGCTGTGCAAAAACTGAAGCAGAAAAATTGGGAGAGCAGTGTATCAGCTCTTTTGAATATAGTTCACCTCTCGCGAATTCGACCGGAAATGATAGACGGTAGTATGCCTCTGATAACGAGAAGCCTGCACGGGTAAGTTCGAACGATCGATCGACTCGGCTGATATTTAGAGTGCGTTCTTGAATGCAGTTCTGCTTTGTTCTGATAAATCCAGAAATATCAGAGATGTAGATAGACAGATAGTGTCGTTTATTCGTGTCCTAAGGCAAATGTCCTAAAAGGTCACCGTGCTTCAAAAGATACAACGACGAATGCAGAGAAAAGCGCAGAAAAATTACTCAACGAAAGTAACTATTCGGAGTTTAGTTTTGACCCAAATCTGCTCTGATAAGCGTTCTTTTTCATCGAAACGCACTAAATGTATCCTACGGAAAGAATCGGATGTACTTGGTAGTTAAAAAATTCACTGGCAATGAACGGTCACAAATAGTAGAATGCACAGCTGAGCAGGTCTGCATTCAAGAACGCATAGGTGAGCAGATCTGCATTCATGAACGTACCCTTAGCGATCGAGAGTATTTTACCACCGTCGGTAACAAAAACTCTAACGAACGCCGTCTTCAGATCACAGACGTTTGGGAACAAAAAAAGTTGTCGTTCACCGGACAATTTACTTACAGCGTACGACTATTTTCTTTTTCCTTACGCATCTCTGCTGACGAAATGGCATTCATTAAAGTTTTTTTACCGACCGAGCGCGGGGCGGACGGGCCGTTGAGATGAAGGACATTCGCATGTTTGCAGTTTACTGAGAAACGTGAGACCCCAAGTGGTGAGAACGGCTTGCCAGATAGCCGAGGAACTATTCAAAACAATGCAATGCACGCTGAAGCCCGAGTTCGACGAGCTCGTTTCGGGATTGCTTCAAAAAACGGCCTACACGAACAGAGCGGTCAGACAGGATGCTAACAGGGCTCTGGACACCATGGTCGTTTACATTCCGCCTCAGGATTGCATTCGCGTTATGTCTACCAATAGCGGTGCTGGGTGGGAATCAAAGACGCGATTGGTTAACCTAGATAGTCATATAAAAAAAAAAAAAATCTAAAAGAAAAAATGATTTCCTATTCCCAGGCATAAAAACGCCATAGTTCGTACGACGGTCAGCAGACTGCTGTACAACATCGTTTGCACGATGGGAGTGGAGACGTTTCTGACTACCTCGAATCTGAGAGACGCGAGAAGGCGGGCTTTCGTAACATGCATACAATTTTTGAACGACCCATGTACCGAAACCAGGTGATTATTAAATGGCGGTCAGAAAGTTTTCGCGCGCTGTTTTTGACAAAAACAATTGTAACTCGAGACTTACGTCCCTCCCGCTCCTGTTTATCCAGAAGCAACGGAAGAAGTTTGATGCAACTACTGATGAGACACAGAGCGTTCGACGCCGTATTAAGTCAGGACGTCGAACGAGGGTTGACAAAGAAAATCGAGAAACAGCTCGTGGCGTTGAAATACGAGAGCAAAAGCGTCAGCTGCGTCGCACCTTAATGCGCATAAAACGCACGGCTTGGTCGTTCGGAAACGAGACTCTAAAAACTTACTTCGATTAATAATTTCCGTTCGATAATTTTACGCTTCAAGTTGCGCATATGTTCGTGTTTTAAAATAAAATAAGTAAAGAGAAAGAGCTACGAGTATCCTAAGTCTGGAAAGTTTGTTTCGCGATTGGACGTTCACGTCACGTGACTCCAAGCGCAGGTGCATAGACAACTTTGAAAAGAAAACAGGATCGCGAGTTTGCAGTGTAAAATAGTTAAAAGATAAAAAAAAAAACTCACCCGTGCTCCTTCCTGTGAAAACGAGCAGCATTTCCAGTCGAGAAAGGATCAAAGGGCCATCGTAACTTCCTCTTCTCTCGATTTGAGCACTCGAGGAACGAAAAATCGTCGAAACATTTGTTCCGGCGGTCGAGCAATGGTCAAGACGAGACGAAATGCAAATTTGTGCTCGACCTCTGGACCTAACAATAGTGACTTTAACCGTAATACTGCAACTTACCAACTTGACTATTTAAGTTTGCGTTTTATTTATGAAGATAGGAAGAGGCTGGACCTGCAGTTTGTAAGGTAGCTTCCACCTTAAACCGGCAAACGCAGAAAGACATGAGACGAGACGAGACGAGACTGGGAGCCGGCGTGCGCCGCCCAACGTGTCGATGCACGTTTCCCGCGACCGTCGGAGGGGAGGGGCGGCCTGTCATGCCTGAGAAGAGTGGGGGAAGCCTGCGGGCACACTCTACGAGGTTATCAAATTTTTCTGCAGCACATTGGCCAAACAATCTGTTCCTATAAATAAAAATAAATCGACCATCGCCAAGCGTCGAGCTGCACGAGAATTATATTTTTTTGATATGTTTTCCACGAGATACTAAAAGTCGTTCTATACGAGTGCCATTGCCGATAAACTCAGGTATGGTCCGAGGTTAATCGATCGCCTGATTCTTTACCGGAAGCTTACGAAATAAAAATAAACAATTTATTTTTTTATTTTTATTTTATTATATTGGGCGAGGAAATTTTACCAGTTTAAAAACAGAGTCGACTCTGACGAATTTACCTTATATCGGACATGTTTTTTTGAAGCAGATTATATAAGTTTATACTTCCTTTCTGGAAATATTAATATTAATAATAATAATAATAAAATGATTTTTTTTTTATCGTTCACGTCGAGACAGGATGATCCGGTACACGGAATTCCAAGCAGTCGTGCTCGCGGGAGGGAAGGGCTCTCGCATGACGGAGCTCACAGCTGGAAAGCCAAAATGTCTTCTTCCCATAGGGAACATGCCAATGATTTGGTATCCTCTGAGGCTTTTGGAGCGTGCCGGTTTCACAGAAGCTATAGTCATAGTCACGGAGAACATAAGGAACGACGTAGCGACGTCCTTGGAGAAATTGGGACTGTGTATAAAGTGGGAACTGGTCGGCATACCGGGAGGAGAAGATCTGGGCACGGCGGATTCCATAAGATCAATCTATGAAAAAATTCATCACGACTTGGTGGTCGTGTCTTGCGATCTCATCGCCGACATAGACATATCGAAACTGGTGGATTCCTACAGGAAGAACAACGCCAGTGTAAGCGCTCTGATGCTTCCGGTGCCAAAGATACCTGCGGATTTCGTGACTCCGGGGCCCAAGAGCAAGCAGAGACCCGAGACTGATCTCATAGGAATCGACAACAGGACCGATCGTCTTGTTTTTTTGGCCTCGGCATCGGATTTTGAGGAAACTATAAATCTGTCTCGAAAGCTTCTCAGCAAGCACAACAGCTTCACCATACACTCGAAATTGTTGGATGCTCACTTGTACATAATAAACAAATGGGTACTGGATTTTTTGGTACACAACAAGTGAGTACGATGTTGTCGTGAATTGGAGAAAAAACGGTGGATCAGTTCCGTCTCAATTGTCCTCGGGCCCGATGCTCCTAATTCGAGCGAAACTTTTTTCCTGTTTTCGTATGATTTGTTAGCATTTTTACGGAGATAAGCCTTGTTTTGTTCTTCAAAAACGAAATCAGGCACACGGGTTGTTAAAGCTTTATCGCCTTGAATTTTTTATTTGCGTTGTCTGATATTTTTAATAATAATTTTTAATTATCGACTGCTCGGTGATAGATCGTAAAAAAAAAAATCTGCAAAAATGTATGTTTCAGTTTACACGTATATGAAAACAGGAAAAAAGTTTCGCTCAAATTAGAGGGGGTCGGGCTCGAGGATGGCTGAATTGGGATGGAATGCTTCATATAAATGATCTTCCGACTGTCGATTCAGGAACCTGAGTACTCTGAAGGGCGAGCTTTTGCCATATATCGTCGGGAAGCAATTGTCCCGACCGCCAAAACAGTCGACGAATGATAAGAACACATCTATAGTGAAGCTGGACATGAGGGAGGATATATTTCGATTCGCGGTCGAACGACCGCTCGCCGAGCTCATCAGAAACATGTCGGCGTTCAACGATCACAATACCGATATGGAGGGAGCGTACCACGGCGATCCGATAAGATGTTACGCTTTCACGATAAACGGCAAATTCGGGCTCCGAGCTAATACCGTACAGATGTACGCCCTCGCTAATAGGATGGTGAATAGTCGTTTCCGTTCGAATTGCGAATCGATTCCTAATTGACCTTGAAGACATCTGCACGAGACTAAATTTCATTCAAGTTATAACAAACTTCGCTGGGGGAAGTTCGCTTGGAGAATAAAATGTTACATGCGAACACTTTTTTTTATCTTCCTAAAGTCGTGCATTGATAGACTTGCCGAAGATAAAATTTAATGCAGATATCTTGAGGGTCGTGTTCCTAATCGTTCGATGTATTGTAGCAGTAAGCTTTTCTTTTTATCGATGCAGTTACCCGAGCTCTGGGGTTCCGAGGAAGTGGACGAGGGACAACCTCCGCCCTCGCAAATATCGTCGAGCGCCGTTGTCAAGAGCACTCAAGTACAAAGCTGTCGGATCGACGAGGGCGCGTTCGTCGATGAAAAAACTTCGCTCAGACAGAGCTACATCGGACCGTCGACGTCGATAGAGACTAAGACGCGAATATCTGACAGCGTGATAATGGGAAACGTGACGATAGGACAGAGGTACGCGGAAATTACGAGAGCGAGGCGATCGCCGATCTGCCGATTGATCGGGACGCGCTTTATCGACGCTTGGTGCCGTCTGCTATCTCGTATACCTACTCGATATAATTTGAGGAGGCTGGAACGCTTGACGCTAGTCAAATGAGTGCTGTGTTTTGAAAGTCGTTTATACACATTTTATGAAGGAATTTTGCCGATGGATTGACAAAAGGCTGTCATTTTTAGACGGAAAGTAATATCAATTATTTAGTCGGTGAATTCCTAGAGCATCTTTCAAGGAAGAGAATGAGCCTGTGATACATCAAAATCTTGTAAAAATGATCGATTATTGTTCGAAAGAAGTGAACGAATGTGTACCTTTTCGGAAAGTAGCATAAACCAGTTAATATTTTTGCAAATCCATTGTAATTAATGTTTTCTATCTTAAAGACATCTACTGTGATACAAATAATCTTCCACTATAATCGATACATGCCTAAAAGTTTGTATAAACGGCTTTAAAAATGTAGCACGCATTTGACTAGTGTGAAGCGTTCAAACCTTAACTTACACTTTATCTACCGATTTTTGTTCACCGTGCAGATCCGTCATTACGAATTGCATATTGTGCAACGGCTGCGTAATCGAGGAAGGAACTGAGCTGAAGGATTGCCTAGTAGGAGCTCAGCACGTAGTCTGCGCGGACAGTCGTCACTCCCGAGAGGTTCTCACCGATGCCGATAGACTTATGGAGATTTGAGTCGGAATACAATAAAGACGTATATTCTTACGCAAACTTCTTATTCTCTTTCATATCTGTTATCCACCGTTCGTTTATCGTTCAACCACATCGCAGTTCGTAATTCCCAAAGAATTTGGTTATTCTCGAGCCAATCCAAATAATTTCCCGGCTGTCCTCCCCACTCCTCGCCGAACCGGATATCACGTGACGCACCAACCGCTATTTCCGCCTTCGCTCTCGTCGCTCTTTCACGAGCGACCTCTTTCGTCTCTTTTCCAAGTGCTCTTTCGTGCAAAATGGTGAGTCCGGAATGATCCTTCGTTAAATCCGTTTTTATCTACGCAATCCTTAATTATCGAGTCCCGTTGTCGTTGCCAAAATAATTCTTGAGTTTTTCGCTACATGCAAAATCCCGTAGTTAACCCACTCGCGAATTATACCGCGACGAACTCCGCCGTGTAAACTCACGGTGGTCTCGAAGGTTATGCATCGCCAGTGTTTACGTGTTACCGTCACGTTGCGCTAATGCAATAAAGTTAACGTCACCGAGCCGATTAAGTTTTACACTGTTCGAAGCAACGAACGCGAATTTCGGGATTTTACGTGTCGAAAGAATCTTTTTTTTTTTACGAACCAACATTCGCGTACGATAAATCTTGCAGACAACCCGGTGTCCGATACGCCGATGAGGCATGCTTTCGATTATACGAACATGATTTTTCACTCATACATTTTTCGATTTACAGACGAAGGGTACGTCGAGCTTTGGTAAGCGGCGCAATAAGACCCACACGCTCTGCAGGCGGTGCGGTCGCAGCTCCTACCACATTCAGAAGTCTCAATGTGCGCAGTGCGGATATCCCGCTAAGACTATGCGTTCCTGTAAGTATTCAGAATGAAACCCAACAAAGAGAATGCTTGGGACAAGCTTGTGTGCTTTAGACCAAACTAGAACATAATGCTACGATGGAGGGAAGTGCACGATTTTTGCTGAGTACAAAGTTTGCTGCCCGAGCAAAGCGAGGACAGAAATCATACGAGGACAAAACGTGCTCCCTCCCATGTAGCATAGGATATCTTTTTTGACGACATCGGTAAAATAATCACATGTCTTACATCGGAAAATCGTCATATTCACCAATGACCATTACTCGCCTGAAGTAATAGAACTTCCTGAGGGAGCAAATGAAAGAATTGAAACATTAGAGGACTGACTTAATACTGCACATGTGCACAGGTTAATAATGATCTTTGATCAATAATAGGCTATTTTCTGCATGTATTGCACACAAGGAATGTGGTTATTTTAGCAGTCAAGGAAAAAATCAAATCCATGAAACAAGCTAAAAAAAAAAACAAGTGTCCGAAACACTTGTTTCTTTGGTGAAAGGAAATAAAATACAACTGTAGTTTATTTCCCATCTGCTGCGAATGCCTGGGACTAATTTATTTTTATTTTCATAAAACTATCCAGACAACTGGTCCATCAAGGCCAAGAGGAGGAAAACTACCGGAACCGGCCGTATGCGTCATCTTAAGATCGTGCGCCGCAAGTTCAAGTGAGTTGTCTCTCTTTTTCTCTCTATTTTCAATTATTTTGGTTTCATCTTTAGAAAAAAAACTGTATCTGGATGTATTTGTTTTATCATTGTAGGAACGGATTCAGAGAAGGTCTGCCGAAACCCAAAGCCGTTGCCGCAAAGTAAATACTTTAAATCCGTTTTCCCTATGGACTGTATCGCTCATAGCTTCGAATAAAGATCCCGAAGTTTCATAACATTGTTTGGCCTTTCATTTCGTGAGTATCGGAGTTCCGTTGTTTGCGGGTTAACAGAAAGTTCTGAATGATCGTTATAGTTGTTCGCATTAACGCAACTGTGCGACGTCGTTCGCGAGCTGAATGGAACGTTCAAGGCGGCGATGCGGGAAATATGGACTGTATCATTCATACACTGTAACGAAAAATTGTAAATGTAATTGTATCGAAGTGGAAGTTTTTATGCAGAAACTGGTACATTAACTTTAATGTGCAATTGTGACGAAAAATGAAAATACTTTTTCATTGAAATTACATTAAATTAATAAATTTAAAGTATTTCCAATGTTTTCAATACACCAAACATTAATTTTTCATCACACTTATACATGAAATTTAATATACCGGTTTTTCACATAAAAACTTCCAGTCCGGTACATTAAATTTCATACGATTTTTTTTTCAGTGTTTCGAATGAAAATCCCCGAAGTTTCGAACCATTGTTTTGCTTTTTATTCCATGAGTATTGGAATTTAGTTGTTTGAGGGTAAAAAAAAAATGTTCGGCCAATCGGTATCGTATACATTTTCGTGACTGCACGGCGTCCACGAGCTGAATGGGAAGATTCGAGGCGGTGGGGCGGGAGAATGAATGGAAAGTGCCTATCGTTGAAAGCAATTATGGACTGTATCGTTCACAGCTTCGACTAAAGATCTCGAAGCTTCGTAACATTGTTTGGCCTCTCATTTCGTGAGCATTGGAATTTCCTTGTTTGGGAATAAAACAAAGTTTCCGACTGATCGGTATCGTTGTATGCGTTTCCGCGACCGCGCGACCGCGCGGCGTCGTCCGCGAGCTGAATGGGAGCGTTCGAGTCGGCGGGACGGGGGCATAAACGGAAAGCGCCGATCGCAGCGTGTAACGTCGCCAACGCTCGGTATTTGACCAACAAGCTCACGCTGTTTGCACGTTTGTTCGTCGAGACGTTTTTGCTGATAAAAATAGGTGAAAGAACTCCTCGCGCGGCGTCGAGCGAGAAGTTCGTTCGAGTGCGCAAACTCGCGAGTTTCCCTTTGACACGAAGACCGGCGAGGCGCGTCTATTTATCGCGTTTCGCCTGTTGACGAAGTGTCAGTCAGTCACGTACCGCTTTGGAGCGACGATGGGAACAACGCGAGGCTGCAGGATAACTTCTCACTGAGGGTTCAACCGAGAGCCGGAGAGTCACGAGACAGAGTGAACTCGGTGGGCTATTATAGAGGATCGGATAAATTTATCCGTCCTGCTGAAAAGACCACGGAATAACAAGGAAAGTGGGTGGAACGTTATGCCACGAAAAGTTCAACCAACATTCCGTCTCCACAAGCACCAGAAAATAAAGTTTCGCGCCGATCAGGACTCTATAAAGTAGTCCCGAAAGTCTGCACACTCAACGCTTGATCGAGTTTGGGCCAGTGAGGAAGCAGAAAAAACAAATCGAATCGATCGTTGAAACTCCCGACAGGAAGCGAGAGGCACAACGAGATTCGTGGGCGGAAGGGTTGAAACCCGAAGAGTTGGCGGACGGTACCGACCATTATATTCTCAAAGATAGAGTTTTGTCCAAGGTACACCATGAGGTTACCGTTGAATTATTAGATCTCGGCCGAGTCAGACTGTGATTGCTTCCTCGAAGTTCTGCCTGCCGCTGCAACGCGAATAGATCGTCAACTTTGGCATTCTAAAAATTACGAAAAGGAAACGATAATAAAGGCCTTAATAAATGGGAATGCTGCGAAAACTGTTTGGTAAGTTTGTAAATCTAAACTGTTAAGATTTTTTTTTTGGCAAATCAATGTACGAAATTGGAGCAAATTGATCGGTGCATCAAATACGACTAGAAAATCTATATCCAATATATCGCTTATCAATCTTTGAAAGAAATAAAAAATTCGCGTAATGTAGATACAAATATTGAAAAAAAGTTATGCCTTATGCACTCTTATTTCTTTATCCCTGTGCTCGAAAGTTATTTCGTTTATTCAATGAGCTGTAATTACGAAGATTCCGCTTACAATAGATAGATATCAAGCTTTGAGCTCAGTAAACATTTTAGGGATATCAATGTGCGAGATTGAAGCAAAATTGATTGATCAGTGCATTAAAAGCGAACTGAAAATCTCTATCTAATATATCGCTTATCAATCTTAAAAAAAATCGCGTAACGTATATATATATGTTGAAGAAAAAAAATCATGTTCTCGTTCATGTTTCTTTATCCCTGTCCTTGAACGTCATTTCGTCCATTCAATGAGATTGGATTATGAAAATTCGGCTAATAATAGATAACAAATTTCCGGCCGACAGCCAACTGCGCGAAACAATCTAATATCGCCTCGCGCCGTGCGGATCTATCGGCGCTCTCTACAAAACGACTATTTTCGTATTTCACAGGTAAATACCTGCTCGTCACGAATACGCTGAGCTGCGGTGTCATGATGGGTTTCGGGGACGTCCTGCAGCAGCGAGGCGATTACTGGAAGCGTCACAGTCTATCGAGATACTTCGATTCGGACAAGGAAGAATCCAGATCGGACGATACCAAAATTAAGGTCTCGCTGGTCTCCGCGATACACAATCTCGACGACAACAACGTCGTTTTGCGAAGACACATAAGCCTGCTGACCGACATCGAGGAGGAGGACACGAGCTACGCCCACAATTTCGTACGAACGAAGAACATGATCGCCGTTGGCCTCGTGCAAGGACCTTTTCATCATTACTTCTACGCGATACTCGACAGATTCCTGCCCGGCAGAAACGCCAGCTCGGTCGTCAAGAAAACCTTCATTGACCAGCTTGTCGCCAGTCCCACTTGTCTCGGTATCTTCTTTTTCGGTCTCGGGACACTCGAGCAGAGGAAGGTCGAGGACATAAGCGGCGAGGTCAAACTCAAGTTCCTCAACACTTACGCAGTACGAATAACAAATTAGCTCCCCTGTTTCTCTTCCTGTTCGAAGATCAATACGGAATACCGTTGGAAAATATTCTACACAAATAATTATTGATTTTTTTTTCCGTACGAGCGTTTTGATTTTTTAACCGGTGATTCGTCGCAGGTCGAACAGTAAATTAGCTTTTCTGTTTAAAGATTGTATAAAAAAAGAATCGATTTTCCTTTCCCCACGACCGGTTCGTTGTTTTACCCGATGATTCGTCGCAGGTCAAACAGTAAATTAGCTTCCCTTTTTTATTCCCGTTCGAAGATAAATACGGAATACCGTTGAAAAATATGATTTAAAAAAATATTTGATTTTTCGTTCCTCACGACCGTTTTGTTGTTTTTAACCGTTGAATTTATCGCAGATCGACTGCTGTTTTTGGCCACCGACGCAGTTCGTAAATTTCCTCTTCGTGCCGGTGCAATACCGTGTTGTCTACATAAATCTGATGAACATGTTCTACGACATGTTTCTCTCCTACATGAAATACGTGAGTATTTTATTACCAACGATTTTTCTCGATCGGTAATTTTTTATCTCCGACTCACAGTTTTCTTTTCTTTTCTCGTTCTCCGATTCAGGATGCCGAGTGAGATTCAACGGAGCCAGCGAAAGCGAGTTCATCGACCCGACCTATCCCAAGGACGGAGAAACCATACATATTTTATAACGACGCTACATTTATCATTAAGTCTTTTATACATATCCACTGTACAATGTAAATTCCAAAGAAAAAAAAATGGCTACAATAAATATACCCAAGTATTAACAAAACAAAAAATCTACTTAATCACTTCGCGCCGATCCATAGTAATATTCCGTTACGAAGTGAATTTCGTAGCGTAAATATTTGTTCGAGTAAAAGTTGCCGACTCCAAAGATAAGGATCGAAAAGGATACATTAAGTCACGATCGAAAGAGAATCGGACATGCGGAGTCGCGTGATCCACTACACCAACGAAGCGAAGCGCATGCGCGCGCACGTTCTTTTATTTTAGAGAATAATATTTGTCAACTCGTTGTTTGTCGATTGATCGTGAAAAGAAAAGTTGAGACGCGTTCGATTGCGTCGCCAGACAACAGGAAGACCTTAAGTTAAAAAAAAAAAACGCATATCAGTGTATTCGAGCCACTGAAGCGTAGGACACACATCCGTGTTGCCACGTTCATCGAAGTACTGTTTATTTGCTCGTTCCTGCGCGCAGGCCGGGGAGCAATAGAGAGGTAGAGAGATCTTTTGTTTGGCGTTGTGGCGACGGAGTCGCTGATTAAAAAAATTCCGCATATCCAGGCGGTCGCCAAAGAACAAACAAACGGGCCGCTGTTGTGTTGACATGCCGCGCGATACCCGTAAACACAAACAATAAATTAAAATTAAACATTGCGCAACGTCAATCCAGCGACGGGTAGACGCTTGTCGCGCCAATGATTTTATCGCGATAAGTCGTGTCGAGCAGGCGCCGCCAGCGATCGTCCCATCGCATCGATCGTAAACCGATTCCTTAGGCGAATGTGTACAGCCCGCGCTTGTTTGGTTATTTTACCAATACGTAAGCAAAACGGTGTCTCTCCGAGCGTGGTATCGCGACCGGGGATCGTTCTACCCCATTCCCTAACTCACCTACACCAACGAATTGTCGCAATAGTCGTTATCGTCAGATGCATCAGTTGCACGCTGCAAAGTTCGCTAATCTGGGAAACCATCAGAATTTTTTTATTTACTCGCGTATGCACGCTTTGTATACACGCCGTCTGGTCCCTCAGCTGCACGCGTATGTCACGTGGCTCGTGTCGCTGCGTCTCGTTGAGACGCAATGTCGAATTTCTCATCGAGATGGCGTCGTTTGCGGTCGCCCTTGTCGGTTACTTTAGGCGCCTTAGGCCCGGTTAAGTTGGGGCTGAAGGTCAACATAATCTCAAAATATTCCGACATGTTTTTTTTTCGAAGCGGTTTTATAATAGCAATTTTTTTAACAAATGCAGGAGAAGTGCTGCTCTGTGCCTGCTGCTTGTGACGCTGTACAACCAGCGTGCGTAAAGTACGGGAAGCGTGCGTGAAGTAAAATCGGTCCGATGTGCGCATGCGTCGTGTACTTAAATTACACTTGGCTCTAAAGCATCACTTACGCCACTCTCGGTACGCACGAAATAGCACTTTTCATACATGAGTTACATAAAATAAACAACGAATTATAGGTCTCACTGCGTATTTGATTAACGCAAGCAAACTCCGCAATTCGTTTTTATTTTATAGAACCGTTTCGATGATAAATGCATTCAAAATGTTTACTCTCTCTCTTTCGCTCTCATCCGTGTTTACCCCCCCCCCCCAAATGAAAACCACGACTGCTCCGACCCAAAGTTCTACCCACACGAATTCAAACAGATCGAGAGTGCGCATGCGCAGTCGTCATTCTACCGAAGTACACCCGGTAGCGCCTCTGAGTGACCGTTGGATTTTTGGAAATAAATGGTGGGGATGTGCAGTCGTTATTGTAACAATGGACAGAAACCAAGTTGGGAGCGCCTCAGTATGGCTTCGAGAACCTTGTCCGAACGCTTCCGGTCATGAGCCGATTCAGTTTAAACGTGATGTAATGTATAATCTGCGATTCCATTAGTCTTTTTCTCGTACTCACGTATACACGCTGTCCGGTCCCTCCGCTGCACGCGCATCTCAACTTTTTCGAAGACATCGTTTCGCTCGACCCAATCTTGAATTTTGCATCGATACGGCATCGTCTACTGCGTCTTCCGCCGGTTACTTCCGGCCCCGCGTTAATCCGAACTTCGATTCGATTAAAGTTTTACCCTCACTCCGCGCGCCAAAGTCCACTCGGAGAGGCCCTCGATTCGATGTTTTTCGTTGCAATAACAACCGCACATGCACATAGCCATTGTTTGAGAACAATCTACAGTGCGCATGTGCAGTCGTCATGCCAACGAAAAACACCGAACCGAAAGCTCCTCCCATTGGTCGTTAGATTTAAGAATGCACAGTGCGCATGCGCAGTCCTTTAAATAATAACGGAAAATCGCCAAATCTGGAGCGTCTCACGACTCGGTACGGTTTAACGTAATCTAACGTTACACAGGAATGTTTGTGCACTGACAAAGCAGCATTGTTCGAAGGATGTGCGATGCAGGATGATAATGCTTTACACGATACATATTTGAAAAGAAACAAACAGGCGTTTATTCACAAGAGGCGGGTGTTAGCTACATTATTTCATTCGGTTTTGCTTTATAATAGTTTCTTTATACTCTTAAACGTTTGTTTATCATAATATAAACCGGGTCGGTCCGACTACGCATACGAATGGGCGTGTACAGTGGTGGCGGGTGCATATTCAAAGTAAGTTTTTCTCTCCACTTCTTTATCTTTCATCTGTTATTTTCTCATTATTTCTCTTTCACTCCTCGTTCACAACATTCAACGCACTCAATGTTATCAACGACGAGATCGATCGTCGGTGTTTTTCTCCCCCCCCCCCCCTCCCTTCCCCTCGTATCGTGTTCATTTTCAGTACGTCCGACGTCGATTCACTTCGGCAATTTCTCTTTTTTGATGTATCTCGTTTCGCTCGACCACTGGGACTCGTCGTTCGACGGTCACTTTTTATTTTTTTATTTTATTTTTTAATTAAAAAAAATAATGATAATTTTCTTCATTATCTCCCTCTCGACATTTTTTTTAAATATTATATTGTCGTCATCATCGTCCAATTGTCTCGCGTCAGAATCGACAAAAATATTCAGACGGAGCTTTCGGGAGGACAATTTTATTCAATTAAACGCCGACGATGAGAGAGAGAGTTAATGGAATCCGAACAATAATAATAATTACGATTTACAATATCTTCGATCGGATGAGAAGGACGAAATGTCGCGTGACGATAAAACCGGCAAAGCGGCTCAACGAGACCCGCGCTTCATATGTGTGTGTTCGTCCGACGAGAGCTTCTCTCGCAGCTGGGCTCAACGGGAGGGTAGTGTAAAGGGTGCGAGGGCAGGCAATTACAGAGAGGTACGTTAATCTCGAAAGACTATAATTATCGATGAAGCATTCGTGATTTTTTTTTTTGTGCAGAACAACGTTATTTTTTATTTTAGTTTTTTTCTTTTTTTTTTTTCATCTATCGTATCGGTAGTGTTATCGTTTTTTTTTTTCATAACCATTTACCTTTAGAGGGTTATTAAATGTCACAGTTAAATATAATAGGTTTCGTTACTAACGCTAGTATCATCGGTTATAACGGTTCTCAATCCCCCCCACCTTTGCCAATCTTCGCCTTTGCGTTATTATATAGTTTCTTCCTTTTACACCTCGGATCCCCCCTCCCCTCCCCCTCACTCTCACTCGCTTCTTATCGAGATCTTTCAGCTTTCTTTTATCTCTCGAAACACTGCTACAGCGATTTTTTTTTTTTTCAACACTTATTAAGAGACAGATAAGCTAATGCGCGCGCTGGTGTGTCTATGTCTGTGTTTCTCTCTTCGTGTATTTTTCTTGATGTCTCTCACTCTCTCTCTCCGTGTCCTCATTCGTTTTCGTAACACATCATCCCCCCCCCCCCCCCCCCCCCCCCAATTCTGTGTCAGTGTGTTGTATTTGTTATTTTTCTCATTCTCGTGCAACGGTGCGGTTCATCCAACGTACTTCCTTAAATAAACTATAAACGCGTACGTTTATTATTTCGATAGTATATGTACATGTTTTTGTCGCGAGATTTTTCACATTTTCGATAACTTACATCGGCTACTTCCTCATCGCGTCTCGAGTCCCACTATCTTATACAATTTTCTACCGTTCCGCTTTCCGTCTTGAGAACTCGAAACAGACGGTTTTTCTTTTACTTGGCTTTAGTTCAAAAATTTTTTCTACCTGATGCAATTTTTTTTACCTGATTCGATCTATTACCGTACGCGAACGCTTTCCCAATTTTCCCTCGCTTACGCTATTAATATTTCTTTTCTCACAGTGTTTTTAATTATTGTTCGTACACGGTTTCTCGCGGGTCTTCTACAGTTACCGTATAAGAAAGAATTTTTTGTAATTTCTTATTATTTTTTTTTTATTTAGCTTTTGATCTCTATTCTCGTGCGACCGGAGAATGGAAGGAACGAAATTAAGGCGGCGTCGATACGAGTCAATCAATTTTGTCGGTGAGTGTTTTTTTTTCTCTCTTTACGGGGAGGGACGGGTTTTTTTTTTCTTATTTCTCTCTTTTTTTTTTGGTAATACAAACGGCGTTATTAATAATTGCGGATCTTACTATAATTTATGAGATGTATATGCGCGTGTATATCACCATTTTTTTCTTCTATCGACTATACGCACACGCATACACACTGATTTGATAACTATAATACTATATCATATACAGGACGAGTATATATAATATAGCGGTGACGACTTTTTTTTTTTGCTTTTTTGTTTTTTTTTTTGTGTTTAGTACATCTATAGCCGGTACGAGGCGATCGCGACGTTCGCGTCCCCGATCGCACCTCGGGTATTTGTTATACAATTACAAATAGAATATTAATCCGCGCGACCCGAACGTCGCGTCATATTACAATATCTCCACGAGTATATATATATATATATATATATATATATATATATTTTTGCGTATATATTATATATATATAAATATGATAGATTTATCTACGTTAAAGTCATAGTAAAGGCGGGCGTTCAGCGTGTTCTTATTTACAATAGTGATTCTTTCATTAATTCTTAAATCTTCCCCTCTCGTCTACTTTCTTCCTCTTCGCTCGTTCTCTATGTCCTCATTTTTTTTTAACTCTCCATTTCTAAGATATTATTCTTATAATTCGCTTAATCGTAATCCTATCGCACGTATATGTCTTTTTTGTCCAGTGCTTCGCAAAACAATTGTATCAATACAACCACTCGCTCTCTCTCTCTCTCGATAAATCGATAAATCGATCACCTTCTCGTTAAACGTTTCTCACTTACGTTCTTCTCAATCGTATTCAATTTATCACTCACACAATTCTCATATCTCCTGCATATAACGCATTCTAGTACACAATATCCTAGGTCCGGTACGTCGTGCAAGTACCGTCGAACTGGGTCCCACGCGTTTTTTTTTTGTTTTTTCATTTGTTTTCTTTTTTTTTTTTTAGTTTCGTTTTTTTTTCAACGATTTTCGACTCTCGTTGTTTTGCCATTTGTCGTTCATCCCATTTATCCCCCGCGTTGCGGAATCAACAGTATAAAAAAAAAGTTGGAATCCCTCGCACGCTCCATCCGGTTTTTCGCGTCCTTCCGATTTTTGTTTGTTTTGTCACTGATATAGTTTGCGCCTGATTTTTCGATCGTAGGAACATTGTGTGACATCGCCGAGCGCCTCCACGATTTCGCCTCCGGGGGCGAAGCAAAATAAAAACGTTGTTTTCGTTCGCACTTTACGTACATCGCGCATGCGCGGTCTGTGAGGGTTTGAATCGTTTCAACGGTTCTTCGATTTGTTCGTACTGCGTTCTGTGTTTTTATTATATTTTCTCTGCGTTTGTTCGTACTGCGTTCTGTGTTTTTATTATATTTTCTCTCGTCGTTTCTTCGGTTTTTTTTTTTTTATTTCCCCGGAAATACATATAAGTTTAATCAATTATCATATATATATATCCGTATAACAATTAAGATATCAAACATCTTTTACCGACTCTAGTCCGACTCTCATCGCTTCACTTTTACTCTCTCGTTTAAATTTCCGCTTTTCATTTTTTTTTTCTTGTCATTTTACTTTTTTTCCGTTTCTCCCCAATGTACGCGCGACAATCACCTATTCGTATCGCGCAGTCATCGACGCGATCGACTTGCCGTCGGCGTGCCTGCACACATATACCCAAACCCCTCCGATATACGAGTCGATTAATAATATTACTTCGTAACGACTCTGATAGCCATTTTTTTTTTTTTTTTCCTAATATTTGTCATATCACCTCTCGCTGCAAGCTCACATATTATTTTGGCATAAAAAATAAATTCCCTATTACCTACACGATTGTTATGTGTGTTATTATGAGTGTCTAATATCAGTTTTGTTTAATGTCTGTCTCTCTCTCTGTGTATGTGTGTATTTGTGTGTGTCAGCGTGTTTGTTTCCTTTTGCAAATATTCAGAGGATGGCGAATTTTATTTGCGTGTCACTGTGTGTGTGTGTGTGTTATCGGCTTGTGTCTGTTAATATCGCGTGTACGACATTCTCAACGATCGACAGACACCCGATTTTTAATCACGAGTCGATATCGTCGTCACGGTTGTTGGTTTATTTTTTTTTTCTTTTCAATTCTTTTACGTACGAATTTCTAAGCTCTCCCTCTATATCAGCTTCTCGAAGTTTCACACGTTCGACGGGTCCGAAGACTCTGTTTAATCTGATAGCGGACCTTCTCCCGATAGTCATCGAAATCGTCTTGGGAGAGCCGATCACAATAATCGCAGGTGCAGTCGTGGTGCGTCGTTATGTACAGACCTCTCGTTCGTGGACTCGTCCCAAGTTCTCCCGTTAATTTATTCTACGGCTTCGAAGCTTCCAGCATCGGTTTGAAACGAAAAAAAAAAAATATATATATATATTATCGAAACATCAATAGTCGGTGAGGACCGATGAGTTATTGATTATCCTCGTGCCCTACTTTCTCTCGAGCTTCTTTTTTTTTTCTCGCTCGTTCGCACCCTCTCTCTGCTCCCCTTCTCTTAATAATTCCTCTTTTCATTATTTTCTTCGTGTACGAAAAAATCCCAGGAAACAACATGTTACAAACATCATCATTATAATATATCGACACACGTAAGCGTGGCCCTCGACGGGCCGTGGTAATAACGGAGAGTCCGTTCAGAGCGCGACGTCGCTTCAACGGCTCTCGCGCGATAACCCGAGCGAATTATTTATTCGATTATTTTTAAATAAATTCGTCGTTCGCGACGATGCGTTTCACCCCCCCCCCCCCCCCCCCCTTAATCCCTCGTGGCGTTTGTTTTCGCTCCCGTAGCGCGTTACATATTTACGTTCGCTATCATTGCCTTATAATAACCGACGCCGCTCTCGGGGACCCCACGACGATCGTTAGATTAGGGGTTGCTCTCCCAACGGGCCAACTGGATGCGTCTCGTGTCCAGCGAGGGCGAGAGTAAGGATCGCAGGGACGCGCTCGGTTGCGAGCCATCGAAATACTTCAGCGTCAACGGTGACTGAAGATGCCTGTGTCTTATCACCTCTCGCTCGACAGGCAACGGCCAAAGTTCCTGAAAAATGAAATAATGTTATAGAAAATACAATAAAATTGTTGATAGTAGAGTCGATGGAACAAATTCTATTCCCCGAGTTAAAGTTCCACCGTTAAAAAATTTTGCCCTTGCGATGGAACGAGTTTATTTCATTTCGTGGGCTTAATTTTTTAATGGTTGCATTTTTGCTCGTAGAATGGAATTTATGCCATTCTATGGGCGAAATTCAGCCATGGCAAAAGGAACCATCGGGATGATAAAAAAATATTGTTTTCGACTATTGTAAATCCTTCGCAGAATTTGAATGATGGAATGGAATTTATCCATATATGGGTTAAATTTCCCAATGGCTGAAATTTAGCTCGTGGAATGGAATTTATTCAATTCAATGGGCTAATTTCAATCACGGCATTACCATTGGATGGATAAAAAAAAAATTCGCAGAATTTCAATGATAGAATGGAACTCATCCGTTATATGGCTAAAATTTTCCACTGGCTGAATTTTCGGTCTCGGAAGGAAATTTATATAATTCTATGGGTCAAATTCAATCACTGGAAAAGTAACCATCGTAAGGATAAAAAAATATTGTTTTCGACTATTGTAGATCCTTCGCGACGTTCCGTTGGTGACAATAAAATTGTTTACCTGCAGCGAGTTTACCTGCAGCGACTATTGTTTACCTGCAGCGAGAGAGCCTCGTCTCAGGATTCACCCTGCTTGTTTCTTCGTCCGGTGAGCGAGCCGACCAAAGATTTAAGGGTCGCACCGAGCCCTCGACCACTCGGAGTGCTCAGGCTGCTGGCGTTTCTAAACCCCTGTGGATGAGCGTCCAAACACTTCTGGTACCTCAACTGCACAACACAAAGAAAAACATCAAATCAATCATCCTTACAACGCTAATCGCCTATCCATTCGTGATTAGTTAATTTACTCAAGCAAATTTAAATTAACAAAATTTATTTATCTAAGCAAATTTATTTATTCAAACAAATCAATTTATTCAAACCAATTGATTAATTGAAACTATTTGCAGTGAGTCCAAATTACCTTGCAGGCAGCCTCGATGGTTTTGCACAAAGCTCCGCTGCTCGGCTCGCAATTGAATATGTGCGCGATGAAGAGATCTTGGGCAGTGTGCATTATGAAAGCGCATTGTTTCACGTTGCTACCGATTCCCAGAAACGACAGATAACGCACACGACACTCCGTTATGAGTTTGTCGTCCTGCACAAATAAAAAAATATGTATTATTTATTTATTTATTTATTTATTTGCAATCATTGATATTCGGTCGATAGAGTTGAATTTCTAAAGAAACAATCGAGCGGGAGACTCGACGGAGACTTTGGTGACTCACGTTTGGCGTCAGAATGGAGATCATGCTGGGTGCAACGGCAACGTTTACGTTTCGCCACTGATTTATCGGTGTGTTTGTCACCGTGTGATCTATCGCGTCGTTCAGCACTTCCATACCCGTCGCTGCGGTAACTTGCATCGAGCCGAGATACTGGGCTCGGAGAACTTTCTTCGGTTCCTCCATCGGAGTTGGGAATGATTGCGCTGCGATAAAAATAATAACAATAAGATGAAAATTGCCGCACCCGACGGCGACAGCTTTAGGCGTTACAATTTCACGGCGTCCGACGCAGGTCCGAAATTTTTTAATCGAGAACTTTGAAGGATGTAATGATAATAATAATGATAATAATAATGATAATAATAATGATAATAATAATGATAATAATAATGATAATAATAATGATAATAATAATGACAATAATAATGATAATAATAATGATAATAATAATGATAATAATAATGATAATAATGATAATAATAATGATAATAATAATGATAATAATAATGATAATAATAATGATAATAATAATGATAATAATAATGATAATAATAATGATCGATTTATTGCATCTTTTAATTATTTCAGTAATATTTCTGATGTTTCAAATGTATCGACGATTATTAATTGAATAATTGAAAAATATTTTTTGCTGCGCGCTCGTGCGTTTATCGTGAATTTCCGAGCAATCACTCACAATTGCACCGGTAAAAAAGAAGTAAACAAATTAACTAAGCGATTTCGTGAAACAAACAAACAATACGCGGACCTTTCCAGAACTCCGAGGATTTAAATGATCGCCGTACGCCGTGAATTGGTAAAATTAAATAGTGAAGAAAAAAAAAATCTTTTTCCCACTCACTGACTAGTGGCTGGCCGTTTCTGTGAAAGCGTCGATGCTCCGTCGGTAAGTTCGTGGGTCTCGTCGCGAGGCTCGTTCTACCGTTGATGTCGATGGGCTTCGCCAAATTTTGATGGAGCGATCGTTCGATCATAATCTTCTTGCATATATCGCGAAGAGTGTTCGCGATTGTGCGGGCCGGTATGTCGCATCGGAACACGTGACACATGTGCTTCCTGGTCGATCGGTCTCTCGCCACGTATGCGAAGTCCCTGCGTTAAATGTCGGGATGAAGAATGAATTAGTAACGACATCGAATTCCGGATAAATCAAGCTGCGAAATTTATTCAGTCCACTCGAGGATTTTTTTTTTTTTCGTGTGTAAGATCTCGTCTCGCTAGTTATTGTTCTATAAATAAATTTTAATTTTTGTTCCTTAATTAAATTTCTTTTTCCATGCATCGTGCGGGCTGTGGGAAATTACCTCTCGCTGGTGGATCCGAGTGTAAAGAGATAGCATGGAAGAACACACCAATATTAATATATCGTAAAATATCGTTGAAAAAAAAAAAATATATATTATAATAATTTATTCACCGTCCGTGATCTCTTCCCACTCCCCATACCCTGAGTGTGTGAATTGGCTGAGTATTGAGGACGGTCAGATTTTCAGGATCTATGAGCTTCAGAGCACCCTCGTCCAGATCCATGAACAGGTCCTTTCCCTGCATTTCGAATGATTTAATTAAATTTAACAAAAAATAAATAAAATATTTTTAATGTTTTCAAAAATGTCGTTATGTGGGTACATAAATCTAATAAATAATAACATTATTGTTATTAAAATTATAACAACATAACAACATTACAATAACATTATAATAACATTATTGTTATTAAAATTTCAAAACCGATATATAAAAAAAAATGTATTCACACTCACATCGCCCCATCGGCCGACGACGTCGAGAAGATCGTTTTTGCCGAGGGAAAGATCCACGATACACTTGTTAACGGCTTTGCTGCTTCTCTCTGGGGTCAGATCGTCCTCGGCGATCTCAGTCCAGCCGAGAGATCGCACGGCGAACCTTATAGGCTTGTCCCTTCCTTCGGAGTCTGCTCGAGCCGGATAACTTCTCCTCCTTTCGTTGCACGAGCAAAGAACGTTTTAATTAAATTGAATCTCGATAATCGATAGAAATAAGTGAGGCAAAATGGAACGACTTCCGATAAAATTTAAATAAAAACATTAAAAAATAAAATTAACAATAAAGTAGAATATAATGAAGTTATATTATAATGAGGAGAACACATCAACTTTCAGACTTAATTTTTTCACTTCGGCCTATTCTTCTCCGTATAAAATCCACTGTGCGATCAAGAACGATTAACTCACTTGAGTGCGAGCTCTTCCTTCCTCTTGTTCTCCAAATCTTGATCGAGCGCCGAGCTCGTGTTGCTTCGTGTAACGGTGTTGACGATACCACCGAGTGCGTGAAAATTGTTGATCTGCGTATTTGAATGATAAAAAAAAATTAATTCCCGAGTATGGGACAGTTGCCACGTCGGTAAAACAGTTAAAAAAAAATGCATCTCCTTGAGAAATCTCAATCAATTCTAGAAAATCGTCCGGGTTTAAGACTGTGTGCAAGCCTGTCCTCCCGACCGAACCCTGACCGGAGCTCGGTGGGTGACAAAGGCCTGCAATCAACTTTTTTCCACGTCTGTCGACACTCCCCTTCAAAAGATGGGTTTTATCGAAAGCCTTTTCGATATCAGCTCCGATGAACGTATCGTTTCACCGCCCACGCCAGCACCCATGAAAAAGAGTTGATTACAGTTGTTCTTACCGACCCTCGTGTTCTGACCAACCGGCAACCAACCTGAAAACTAACCGGTCAATTGGTGGACTAGACCAACTCTTATTCCAACCTTTGAGAGGTTGAGTTTTCGGCGATATTAAAAAACCAACCGTAATACCGAACGTTATATCGGTCGAATACGAAGTTGGTTTACAGTTGGACTTCCCCAAAATGCAGGTTATTTTGGGAAAGTCCAACTGTAAACCAACTGTCTATCCGTCACATAACACTTGGTATTACGGTTGGTTTTGAGACATCAGCCAAATAGCTACCTCCAGAACGTTGGAATCAGAGTCGGTTAGGCGCACCAATCGACTGGTTGACTTGGAGTAAATTTTTAGAAAAAACACCCAAAATTCAACCCTGAGGGCAAAAGCTATCATTGCTCTGGACATAACGGAAATTGGGTTATTTTGGGATCGTCCAACTGTAAACCAACTTTCTATCCCTCACACAATATTTGGTATTACGGTTGCCTTTGAGAAATCAACCAATCAGCTACCTCCAGAAGATTGAAATAAGAGTCGGTTTGGCCCACCAATCGACAGGCTGACTTGGAGTCCGAGATTTTTAGAAAACAACTCAAACCCAATCCAAAGTTTCACAGTTGCTTGATCGCCCCAACTCGCATGCTCCCGAATCCTAACGGGAAATTGGCTCGATCCACCGACTCAACGACGCTTATAATCGATTCCCGATTACTCACACTATCGTTGTCCTTTACGAGACTGCGACGATTCTCGGTCTTCGTGTTTAGCGGTGCCTCGGGTGGTTCCCTCTGTATGGTACCGCTCTTGATGTGCCAGTAGTACGGGCCGTCCTTGTCTGAAACAATATGAGCCCGAAAAGCGAGCGAGCGTGAACGTGTGTTTCTCGCACCTGTTGCGCTCAGGGGGTGCCCTCCCCCCCTTCCCCCTCCGCCCGCCCCCTTTTCGCTGTTATCTCGTTTGGTCGATAAATTATTCCGCGAGGATCCGCGCTTTGGACACCTCAGTCGCAGCCACCCCTGTTGCAAACTATAAGCTTCCACCCCTTCCCCCCTTTAGCCCCCCCCCCCCCCCCCCACCCCTTTTCCCGGCCCCCTGCGAGATTGCTTCTCTAAAGAGTCTATATTCAATTTAGCTTCGTGGGTTCGATTCCCAGTGCCGTCGTTTCGTCGAGAAATAAAAATATGGGCGGGACATATCGAGACATATATTTGAGTCAGACGCGTGGACTGAAAAAAAAATCGCTTACGGGCTGCCAATGAAAAATAAACTTTTATTTCAATTCTACTTTAAATTATTGCCATTCGATATGATATTGAAAGAACGACGGCGAGACTGTCAAGGTGACATGTTATGGTCTCGATCCCACATGGAATTGTGAGAATTGAAAGTAGAATTGAAACAACGATTTTTTTTTTTTTTTTCATTGGCAGACCACAAGCGAATTTCACTTGAGTCATTGATTTTTTTTATTGAGAAACTCGACGTAGGTGTTCCGCAGTTTTCCTATGCCTTTAATCGTCAGACTAAACTGAAAAAATAATCAATGACTCAAGTAAAATTTGCTTACCAAAGAAAAAAAATATTGTTATTTCAATTCTACTTTCAATTCTCACAATTCCATACGGAATTGAAACGATAACATGTCATCTTGACAGTCGTACTGTCGTTGTTTTAATATCATATGGAATTGTAAGAATTGAAGGTAGAATTGAAATTTAAAAAAAAATTCTTTCGCAGCCCGCAAGCGGATTTTTTTTTAGTGTAAGGCGAATGCGAAATGGGAAAAGTCGGCTGCAGCCGCAAAAAAATGGGGCGGCTGGCTCGGTGCGTAAAGACAAAAAACAAAAAATGGACAAAAAATAAATGACGACTGAAAATTACGCGTCAACCGAGCCGACCATCTATAAAACAGTAACTTTGAGAAGCGGGGGACAATGCGGATAAAATAAAAAATAAAATATTTAATTTAACTCACCCTCGTGTTTTTCCCATCCTACTGGAAGATTCTCATCCTTGTCCTCCGGATCGATGCTGTTAGCGTCCAATCCAGCGGGCGTCTTTTCGGTCTGGTTCTGGACGATCGCGCTGCCCTTCTGGCTCTTCGGCTGCCTGCGCTTTACCGGAAGTGCGTAGAGCTCGCTGTTAAGACCACCCTCGACGTGCGGCACACCGCCCATGTCTGTTGTCTCGTTGTCCGCTTTTTCGCAGTAGCTGGAAATCAATTGAAGACGATCGGTTAATTTGTTTGTTTGCTTTGGTTTTATTTTGTTGTCTTTTTTTTACGAGGCTCGCAAGCGAAGTCGACACTCTAGCCGCGGATACACAATATGTATTTTCGGTCCTCGATCGATCTGTGATGGCAGGTCGGAATGGGTTGGTACGGAACTTAAATTTCTTCGACCGCTGCCCAGCAAATTAATGTTTGTTCGAATAAAGTAAACACTCGCTTGTATAAAATAAATGTTTGTTTGAGTAAAATAAATGTTTGTTTGAGCAAAATAAATATTAGTTTGAGTGAAACAAATGTTTGTATGAATAAAATAAATATTCGTTTCAATAAAACAAATATTCGTTTCAATAGAATAAATATTCGTTTTAATAGAATAAATATTCGTTTCAATAGAATAAATATTCGTCTTAATAGAATAAATATTCGTTTCAATAGAATAAATATTCGCTTCAATAAAACAAATATTCGTTTCAATAGAATAAATATTCGCTTCAATAAAACTCCAATCGACCAATAAAATAAATCCATCGGTCAGATAATGAATATCTTCGTCCACCATAGATCAATCGAGGCTCACTTCCTTTAAGATCTATGCAAGCAACTTCGAACACTTGTTTTACATACACACTTTGGGCACAAAGATTAGCATAATTTAGGTTTTACCGACTCGATCTACTTGGTCTACCGTTACGCAGCCTGCTCCGAGTCGGGGTAACAATTCCATCCTCTCGGTGTCTTTTCCATGCAAATTTTTTCTCCTCTTCCATATTCGATGTAATAATACAATGTGAGCCTCCATCTAACGACATGATGGTTCAGGAGCCGGCGGAGAGGGAGAGAGAGGGGGAAAGTCCGAGCTTAGGGATCGAAGCTCGAGCGCGTGCAAAGGGTGACTATGGTCATTCGATTCGGGAGTCGAAATGACCGATTGAATAGTAGGTAAGCGCGTCGCTGAATGGCAATAGTCCACTGCGCTCGTAAGCTTTTACTGCCGGCTAGTCACGAGACTCGTAGCCGAATGTAATCGCCGATAAACGTCCATGAAGAGAGACACAGTTTGCTTCCAGATATATATATATATATATATATATATATATATATATATATATATATACCCAATCCCCAATATATATAGGGGAGAGCGGGGCAAAATGGAACAGCGGGGTAAAACGAGAAAGTAAGCAAAACGCAATTTTACAATCACTTATGGATGTGCCATTTTGCAAATCCGATAGCAGCGGATTTTCGGTCCCGTTGGGCCCCACTGTCTCATACGAAAATGATTGATAAATTGCGTTTTGGGTCACTGTTCCGTTTTGCCCGACTGGCCCATTTTGCCCCGCTCTTCCATATATATATATATATATATATATATATATATATATATATATATATATATACAGGGTATACACACATATATGTGGATGTTGGGAGAGGACGAGTGCGGAATGATACTGCGAGAGCATAAGCCGCAAGGGCCGTCGGGAATGTTAACTTCGGGGAAAGGGAGGGGGGGTATTGAATTGTTCGCGGATACGATAGCCACGAATTCACACTGTGCATACAGCCTGCACGAAAGTCAATACACCACCGAGAGTACCTGCTGTACAACAGTTAAAACTTTGCCGACTGTTTTCAGCCCCAACCGCTACTCATAAAGCCGTGCTCGATGGTATAGGAAAAGCCGTAAATTCGTTGGGCGGCATGTAACTGGAAAAAAGGGGAGTTCTCGCGTCGCTCCGAGTGTATTGAATAAATTGTTGCATTAGCGAATCGGCGGGTTTGTGGAAGAACGATAATATTGAAAATAACTCGCGAAGCCGAGCTCGGTGATGTCGAAAAAGCTGTAAATTCATTGCGCGGCATTTTACTGGAAAAAAGGGAGCTTCGAGGCACTTCGAGTATATTTATAAAAAATTGTTGCATCAGCGAAACATAAAGGCGGTAGAGCAAAGTGACGTTTTTTTGACGAGAGGGTCAAGAAAATAATTTAATTAATTAATAAAAATAAAAAAGGGCTTTCGGGTTGCCTTAAATACACTGTTAAAAATATGTGCATGAAATTTAATGCACTGGTACTGGAAGTTTTTATGCATAAACTGTTATATTAAATTTTATGCACAATTATCATGAAAAATTAAGGTACAGGTATATTAAAAACTTTAGAAATACTTGAGTTTTCATTAATTCACTTTAATTTTATTATACAAGTACTTTAAATCCAATAATTTACTTTAATTTCACTGTAAAATTCCATTCACTTTTCACCACAATTTTACAGTAAAATTAATGTCCCAGTTTTTGCATAACAACTTCCAGTCCGGTGCATTAAACTTACGATTTTTTTTAACAGCGTATCGCAGCAAGTAACAAATTTTTCATCAGCGAAACGCCAACTTCGCAGAAAAGAAACCTTAAAAATAACGACCGTGCGACGAAGTGGGTCTTTGTTTGACCGAAGCGTTAAAAACAAAAACCATGAATAAGCAATTAAAAATAAAAGAGGTTCCCGCTTTACGTTAAATGTCGACGTGAAGGAAAAATTTTGCACTAGCGAAACGCCGAGTTCGCACAAGTAAAAAAGAAACCATAAAAAGAATGTTTGAACCGAAGCGTAAAAAAATGTTTTTCGCGGCGCCTCAAATACGCGCTACAGGATAAATTTCGCATCAGCGAACCGTCAAGTTCCTAGAAAAAAATAATACTCAGCAGGGTGCAGCAAAGTGGCGTTTGTTTGACCGGGGGAGTAAAAAGAAGAAGAAAAAAAGTTCCTTTCTCGGTAGAGGCGCATTTCGAGCGTGCCGCAAGTAGTAAAGGTCCTCGCGCGGTCGGCCATGCATTCACGGTGTATCGTCCGTGGGCGTCGCGGGACACGGAGAGGCTGGCAAGCGGAGGTATTGAAAAAAAAAAAAAAAAATGGGCCAACAGCAGCACGGACGGCAATACAGAGCGGCGCACACACAGCGTTGTTCGGGAGTCCTTCAACTTCTCGAAAGTTTCGAGAGGTCTCACTCAAGAGCATTCCGGGCGAAAGAGAGACTGGCCAGAGCTGGCGTTACGGAAGTAGCGTTGGGCCGGCACTATCGGTGCGTCGGAACAGACTCCGAGAGAAAGCGCCAAAAGGATCGAGAACCAAGGATAGAGACGTACACAACGGCAACAACGAAATTCGGTACACTGGCAAAAAAAAAAAAGAAAAAAAATACAAATTAAAATCTTCATATGCATTTTTACAATGAACCTTTAATCTGTAACTCGATCAATCAAAGTAATTCTTGATAAACGGTATGGGTTAAAATTGACGCGCTGTGTAATAAGTAGGGCTTTTTCTATATACACGTTTCGTAGAGCCTTCAATCAATGGTAACTCGAATTTTCGTCAATTAAACTTCATAAATTTTTGTACTAATTTTGATGGAATTTTTGAGAATCAAGGATAGAGACGAACACAACAAAATTCGGTACACTGGCAAAAAAAAAATATATATATATATAAATAAGAATAAAAATCTTCATATAGATTTTTACACTGAACCTTTAATCTGTAACCCGGTCAATCAAATTAATTGTTGATAAACGGTATGGGTTAAAATTGACGCACTCGAATTTTCGTCAATTAAACTTCATAAGTTTCTGTACTAATTCTGATGGAATTCTCGATGGAGGTAACTCGAATTTTCGTCAATTAAACTTCATAAGTTTCTGTACTAATTCTGATGGAATTTTCAAGAATCAAGGATAGGGACGGACACAACAGTAACAATAAAATTCGGTAAACTGCAAAAAAAAAAAAAAAAAAAAAAAATCTTCATATAAATGTTTTCAATGTATGAACCTTTGATGTGTAACCCGGTCAATCAAATTAAAACTTGATAGGCGGCATAGGTTAAAATTGATGCCCTGTATAATAAGTAGGGCTTTTTGTATATACACGTTTCGCAGACCCTTCAATCAATGTTAACTCAAATTTTCGTCGATTAAACTTCACAACTCTGTGTATTAATTCCGATGGAATTTTCAACGGTCTATGCATAACAATTGATCGTTACTGTTTGTACGATTTATCGCGTTGCGCCTCGCTGGACCCTTCAATCATACACCCTTCAATCAAATATAACTAAAATTTTCATCAATTAAACTTCATAACTTTGGGTATTAATTCCGATAATATTTTCAACGATCGATCCGTAACAATTAGTCTTTACTGTTTGTACAATTTATCGCCTTGCCCGTCCGCAGGGTTCCGATTAACGAAGTTAAACAAATTAACCGATAAATACATTACTAAAAAATTTCTTTAAAATAATTTTTAATTAAAATAAATGAAAATAATTTTTTATAAATTTTTTTTAAATAAAAAAATATATAGTATAGGTAACAGAGATCGATCAACAGCCAGTGCGTTCACCGAGGAGATAATACATAGCGAGAGAGATTACAGTACGACAGGCTACGAAGTGAAAATACTATAGCGTGAGAGACAGACAGTAAGAAACAGAGATATTGAGAGACAGAGAGAGAGAGAGAGAGAGCGAGAGAGAGACGTCGAGTACGACTCACGATAAAGTACGTACTTAGTAGTGAGGCTGTGGTCTGAGCCACCGTCGTCGACGTTCGCGGTAGGTCCTATTGGACCTCTCTGTTGGAGAGGGGACGGATTCGAGTTCGTCGTCGATGCCGATCTGGGATTTCCATTGAGGGTGTCGTCAACCAGGCTCGACTCGGCGACTTCCGCACCCTCACTGCCATACCTGAATCATCACCACGATTTTTGTTTTTTTTTTTTTTCAATAAATTCTCGAGGGTTTTTTTTTTAACTTAGCGATCGATTCGGCCCGGGGCATCGGTTACGGTCACGGATAAAAATTTGTCGGGAGGGCTAAGAAGATTTTCGATTAAGAGAATTTAAATTAAAGACCCGCTAAAAATGGCAAAATAATGAAAGAATCGCATCGATTCCCTGTCGGGATGTTGCTGATTTATTTCTTTTTTTAATTTTCAGTTTTTGCATTTTTTATAGTGGAATTCTTAAAGTCTATACTGAGGATCCGCGAAGTGTCTATGTACCGAAGCGCATTGAAAAGCGTTTGAACATTTAACAAACTTATCTCGTTTAAAAAGTTTCACAATTTTATTTATCTCGTTAATTTTAGAAAAAAAATTTCTGGCGATAAAATTTTTGTTTTGTTAATTTTTTCCATTTTGCCCCGTGTCTGGGTTACGCGGCGAGATGCCCTCTTTCTATTTTCATTCGCGCCTCGGTAGCTTCCCATATCGACGCGGACTTCCGGTCGGCTGGTTCGGCCATTCTCGTCTCACCCGCAGACCTTCGCGACTGCGTCGTTGTTTTGTGTCTGTTCTCTATCGTATCGTCGATTCTCGCTTTCTCGATGCGTGAGGAATTACGCATCCTCCCCGGCGCCCTCGCACATCCCTCAGACGTCGTAAAACCCACGGAACCCTTGTGCATTTCACGTTTAAAATGAACAAAAAAAAAACTGAGGTTTCGCGAGTGACGCGGGCGTTACGGAGCTGGATGATGACACAGTGTCTTCCCTGTGTGCCCAAAGTACACTCTTGAACTTTGGATAGACGGTGCGAAAATGTGCGCAAATTACGGTCGAGACAAATTTTCGACGACCGAGCTCTCTCACCCATCCATTCGCATATGCACACACGCATACATTGTACAGTCGAGCCTCGCTCAACCCTCCCTCGATCAATCGAGCCTCCGCGTTATTCGGAGCACCGAACTCATCCGAGACCTCCGCGTTAACCGGGGTGTAGACTCGGATAGTGCGGATAAAGAAGCAATGCCGACACGCGGAGCAGTCCGCAAAGGCTACTTTGTCGCATACGCACTTATGGTCGAATTTTCAGACGTTAGTTTGAACCTAAGATCGCTCTTGAGATCGAACTTAAGATCGAAGTTTGGCCCAAACTTCATCGCGCGCTCAAGATCCTATCTCAAGTTCGAACTTAAGATCAGATCGCAATTTAAACTTGATTTCGTGCTTGAGTTTTATCTTAAGATCGAACTTAACATTAAATTTAGGCGCGAGATGAAGTGTAGGCCAAACTTCGTTCTTAAGTTCAATCTCAAAAGCCGTCTTAAGTTCAAACTAACGTCTTAAACTTCGATCCCTAAACTTGTACAAAATTGCTGCGTCTTTATGTTGCGAACTGCCAATCCAAAAGTTTCGATTTTAGAGCCAATGATTTATGTTTATATGAAGCTAATTTTATATTTAAAAAATATATAACAGTAGTACAAGTTTGAATTGAGTATCTTATCCGTGTTATCCGAGATTTCACTTATGCGACGTAGGGGAGAGCGGGGCAAAATGGCACAGCGGGGCAAAACGGGATAATGAGGACAAAACGCAATTTTCCAATAACTATTGGATGGTAGCGATGGTAGTCCGTGGGGCAAAACGTGTTTGACAATCAGGATGTATCGTTGGGACAAAATGGGGCATCAAAAAATTATTGGAAAATTGAGTTTTGCCCTCACCGTCCCGTTTTGCCCCGTTGTGCCATTTTGCCCCGGTCTCCCCTACACTCTCCCCACGTTACCTCGGATAAACGGGATTCTACTGTATATAGTGTAACGAATATCGTATCCTCTTTTAAGTTGCCGCCCCGGCAACTATATATATATTTTGATTCTCAGCCATATAGATACGTGTTCGTGTCAGATATTGCCACGCTGTGTAGACAAAAGCTGTACCGTAACGCAGGATAATAACGGTACGGTACGTACCGGGCACGGAGTGGAGTGTGTACATAACGTCATACCCTCTCGACATCCACCTGCGCAACCTTTTACCGGGAGTTTATCGCTGATGAAGCCCTCGAAAGGAAAGTACATACAGCGATGTACACTTTCACCCGGTGCTGCCGCACCCACATCGACCCCTCCGCGCTTCACGCTCGGTACGTACTGTATTATGCGTCACCCGGTGGGCGATGCTCGTGGGCTCGTCGGGAGCTTCCGACGCAAAATCTTGTACTTTTCCACCGAGCCGCACTTCGAACACATCTACTCTATTTTTTCCCCTTATTGTTTCTGACCAACTGATTTTTCTCATACGTTTTGAAAATTATTTTTCATTTATTTTTTGGTTATTTTTTTTTTTTTTTTTTATTCAGTAGTAGTGAAATTGCTTTTATTGACAATATAGTGTAGTTTTATCCAACAGCTGCGTACATCTCGCTATGTATGTCAATGAGTCATTGGTTGGATTTATGTTCGGGAGGATTTATATATTTGTTTAGTTTATGCATGATAAGTATATTATTGCTGTTTTTGTTACGTTACAATTTTCATGTCTCGATTATGATTTATACTTGTTCTTATATGTTTTTTGGATCTATATTGCTCATTTGTTAAAGCTGTTGGAAGATTGTGTGCGCAGTTCATTTGTATTTGCGTGGAATTTGTTGATGCGGTTGCGTGCATAGTCGCTCAATGTTTTTTCATTGGTTGACTGCAAATCGTTTGGTGAGTTGTTTGGATCTACTGTAGGTGTGATGGTTAAGGTGCTTTCGATTTTACGCTTTTCGTTATTATAACGTGAGCGCGCATGCAGACGGTCGTTTTTTCGTAAAGATTCGTGCCAAAAACGACCACGCGCATGCGCAGTGCACCCAGAAAAATAATTTCTTTGACGGCCACCGTTTATATGGTTTAAGTAAAATATTTATTTGATTTAAATAAATATTTACTTAATTTAAATAAATATTTATTTGATTTAAATAAATATTTACTTAATTTAAATAAATATTTATTTGATTTAAATAAATATTTATTTCATTTAAATAAATATTTATTTCATTTAAATAAATATTTATTTTATTTAAGTAACTATTTACTTAATTTAAATTAATATTTATTTTAATCAAATAAATTATTTTTCTGGGTGTGACGTTATAATAACGAAGAACCTCAAATCGAAAGCACCTCTGTTGTCTCGTCGAAGCGTGTTAGATGGCTTGTTTTCTGTTTGCTTTTTATTGATTTATTTTAGATTTTTTTAGACTTTTCATTTTACGAGATTTTGCCGGGTGCGTCCTCGTTACGCAACGAGAGAACGCTTTGTCCGTAAGAGACGGTTACACGCACGGGAAACACAAGCGCGGGATCCGCTAATCCGGTCGGGCCGAGTGGCGCGTGTATGCGGCTCAAAACGATCAAAGGTAGAACCGTCCGGTTAACACGTGGGGCACACGCGTACACATGTGTATCCTGTCGGTGATCGAACCCGGAAGCGGGAGCGAGGCGACGCAGGCGGTACAATGACGACCAAAAGCGAAACACTGTTTTTCGAGATGACGATTTCATCCGCTTCTCTTTCGGTGGTGGTATTTTTTTTTTTTTTTTGTAAATGGTAAACACCGGAAACGTCAATTAAAAATTTGTAAATTAAAAACAGAAAAGCGCCGATTAGAAATTGACACACGATAGGCGGAAATGCGTGAATTAAAAATGTGAAAAGGTCAACAGAAAAACCTAAATGAAAAATGGCAAACAGAAAAGCGTCAATAAAAGAATTTGTAAACGGTAAAAAGAAAACCGTCAATAAAAAATTAGCAAATGTTAAACGCAAGAACGTCAATTAAAAATTTGCAAATGGTAAACAGAAAACCATAAATTAAAAATTTGTAAAACGGCAAACAGAAAAGTGTCGATAAAAAAATTTGAAAACAGCAAACAGAGAAGTGTCAATAAAAGAGAAGTTTCAATAAAAAAAAATATATTCCCGTCACGCAAGCGGATGAGATCGATATTGAGCCTAACTCCTGTATAGGCGTCTGGCATGCGTAATAAAAAAGTTTATCGAGAAGGACACACGCGCGACTAGTCATATACGAGGGCGTAGTCAAGGCAATGAAAAAAAAGTTAGGAGGGGGAGGGTTTAA
Source organism: Exephanes ischioxanthus (assembly GCA_958510785.1). Classification (NCBI taxonomy): domain Eukaryota; kingdom Metazoa; phylum Arthropoda; class Insecta; order Hymenoptera; family Ichneumonidae; genus Exephanes; species Exephanes ischioxanthus. The sequence goes on along the minus strand of OY294022.1, from coordinate 11,040,241 downwards.
TAGGTGAAACGTTTTTTTCCACAGTCAGTTTGTCGCGGCTTCGTGAAATGAGATTGAAAGAGAGATAAATTGAAAAAGCACCGCAAAAAAAAAAAAAGAAAAACTTTATAGGTGATCGAGATGTCGAGGCGAGGACAGGTACGACTCCGGAGACAAAGGGATGCAAATCGACGTAAAATTCAACGAGCCGATATAGCAGGCTTCGCTCCTCTTTATACGCTCGTCAGGAAGCATACATTGTTAGCGAACCATGGGAGTCTGCGGTGACACTCGAACGCAGCGACTCTGCGTGGCCCTGCTATGCAAAGTATGCGCGTCGGCGGAGGGGAATCCCCGTGCACCGTTCGCGCGTGTGGTTATCGGAGGGTGTGTTGGAATCGGGCCAGTCGATTGTCGCCGAATCCGATCGGGACAGCGCATCGGCGCGTGTCTCGATTGATCGATTTTCCCGCGACTTTCCATTGACGAAATCTATACATATTAACAATTTATATAATAAAAAAAAAACAAGTCGTTTAATGATGAAGTCAACTTTGCAGAAAAACAAATAAAAAGCTCTCAAGCTTAGAGATAACCAGAGAAGTAACAGCGGGGCAAAACGGACCATTTTTTTTTTCATATTTTTTCCGGTGCATAAAAAAAGTCCCATTTTAAGTGGAGGTCCATTTTGCCCCGTTCGCGCGTTTGGATATTGGAAGGTGTATTGGAATCGGGCCAGTCGATTATAGCCTACCCACCGGGTGTCTTAATTTATCGATCTTCTCGCGACTTTTCATTGACGCAATTCGTCGATACGGGTTACCAATTTATAAGAAAAAAGTAGACGATTAAGGATCAATTCAAATTCACAGAAAAAAAAAGAAAAAGGTTTCGAGACATCCGGGAAAAGTAATGGCGGGGCAAAACGGACCATTTCTTTATAAACTTTTCGCGGTACACAAAGAAAAGTCTCATCTCTAGTGGAGGTCCATTTTGCCCCGTTCTTCTCTACCCCAGTCGGAATGACACACAGTACCGGTACTGGCCGACGCTGTGCCAGTACCGACCCTATGTGGCACTAGGGTACACGTTAAAAAAGATGTCTACATCTAAGAAACCTTTTTTGTCCACAAACGTCCACAATTAATTTCATGCTAATTGTAAGAAAAAAATATTTGCAAAATAACCAAAAGATTTTGCAAAATGAAAACAATTTTTTGGTTAAATTGAAAAAAAAAGGTGCACCTTAGTGGACAAGAAACTTTCCTTATTACCTATTTTACTCTGCCCATCTACAGATCCAGCGATCAAGAAAGACAAGAATCCACCCATAAAAAAATGTCTTCCATCCAATCAGACTCCTCCGCAATTTTTCTCCCCAACTAGGCAATGGTATAAGTAAATGCTAGTTCTCAAAAAACAAAAAAAAAAGCCAAATAAATAAATAACAATTTCCCCGAATCAGCCAAATCGCTTCTGCGAGTCGAAGGAAACGTGGAAGAAAAGTATCAAGATACGCGGGCAATTCGGTCCCGACGTGGATAAAAGTTGTGCCACCACAACTTTTAAACGACATAGTACGAGCTAGGTGTGACTACAGTATATTTTCCGCGGTGCGACCAACATGTCCCTGCATACAGCAACAGCCAGGGCAGATATAGACGTGGGGCGCCGGTAACGGCCGCGGCGTCGTTGGCGTCGTCGGACGACGCTCGTTCGATCAATACGCACGGCACCAACGGCGCAACCAACCCCTTTTCCACCTCCTCTCCGAAATTCGCTGTTCCTCTCCGCGCCCCCCCCCCCCCCCCCCCGCCCGTTCCGTCCCGCAGCGAGAGCTTCGTAGGGCGGCTCGGTGGGGCTTTTCCCGTTCGTCTCGGCATCCATCCAAACTCCGCCGTGTGTACAAGCGAACGCCACCCTCGCGCCCCCTCCGGAGGGGAGTCAATCGACGGCGTCTTACCGGCTCGCCCGATCCAGGGGTGGAGTAGACTTTGCGCCACCCGGAGGGCGGCCGGAGGGACTTCGAACGACACGAAGGACGAACACGGAACTCAACTTTTGGCCTTCCCTGATTAAGTGTATGCTAATCCGACCGAGCGATCCGACCGTAGACCGAGGGACGGCCACTTCCGGCCACGGGATGAACTCGAGTTCGACGGATTTCCTGGGGAGTTTAACGTGTCTCGGATATATCAAATTAGACGAGAGTTGCGCCCCGGACCCGCGGTCTCGAGAAGCTTCAATTACCGCACCGGCGATAATTGGACCGCTTCGATTGCTGGCGATTTCTGAGCCGAGACTCGGTGGCAAAGAAAGCGGACTGCTCTGGCGCGTTGTATGTGGGTTTGAATGGAATTCAAAAATTAACGGCTGGTTTGCTATATTCGTCATTGAGGTTCATCGGGTCGATGAGTTCAGATCCGCTGCTTGGATTGGAGAACTTAAGGATCAATTCGCTCGGTAATTTTTTTTCTGATTTTCGATCGGCGGCGATCGATGATTTTGTCGCATCGGAGACGCGGGAAAAATAAAGGTTTGTGCATTCGAGAAAACATTTCTCGTCCGCAAACGTTTATGATTTTGTTATCGTTAATTTTATACTTATGAGATTTTTTTATATATCATTGTCACTTGTAATTGCATAAAATTTGATCACATTTTTTCCTGTAGATTTTATAATTATTTTTGTCGGTAGTTATCACCACTTCTATTTTCGTTGGTTACAGTTTTAAAAGAGTACTTAAAGTATTGACTCTGATACAATAAAAATACTGCAAACCATCCTGGACGACAATTTGTTTCAATATCATTGTAATTTACAATCATATAAAATTTAATAATATTTTTCCTTGTTAACTTTACAATTCTTCTTCTTGTTAATTATTAGCATTTCTTTTCTCATTCACTCAACAATTAAAAAACATTCATTGACAAAATACGCTTCGTAATAAAAAAAAGAAATTCTAAAACAATAAACATATTGCGAACCATCCAGGACGAGAATTTGTTTTCATTAGAATTTGTTTTCATCTCCGAAACACCTCCGAGTCCCTCCGACCATCGCGTTGCTTTTTTGCATTCTTCTCCTCCTCATTCACGCCGGCTCCCCTTTTCTCCACACCCAGGAAAAATTATTCATTTAACAGGCACCCAAGTCAATATTTATTTGGTTCAACTGCATATTTTAATTGATTTGAATAAACATTTATTCGAATCGAATAAACATTTATTTAAATGAAATAAATATTTTTTTGGATCAAATAAATATTTATTTAAATCAAATAAATATTTTTTTGCGAAGCGCCCGCCAAATAAATTATTTTCGGAAGTGCATTTTCCCTTTAAAGGGACACGATAGTGCCTCGCCATTTTTTTCGCTTACCAGGGAGAGCCGAGGTAGGTCCTATATACATATATATATAATTCTCTCGAACTGGTTCCTCGAGGCTGCCGAGGCTCGTGTGGCTTATCGTGGCACCGGGAGACTTCCGGTGGATCACCGATTACGTCTCTCGCGCGCGCCCCGGAGCGATGCCAGCTCACAGGAGAGACCGTGAGCCGTTCCATGTGGGGAAGAATAGGGAGGGGGGGGGGGGGGGGGTTAGCAGGATAGGGGGAGATTCATCGCGAGGGAAGATGCCGGAGACCGGAAGGCGGAGAGACGAGAAAAGAGAAAATTCCATTTGGAGGATTTATGACCGTTACCCCGCGCTATCCCGGTGCTATATCGCCCCGGCTGGTGCACTATTGCTCGGCTGCAACCAACTTGTGCCAACGTCTCTGCAATTTCGCGACGCTACACGCCCAACCCCGGATCTCGAGCATCTCGGCTCTTCGTTTCTTTCTGTATTCTTATCTTTTGTCTCCCAACCCATCGCACCGTAAGTGACTGCGAGGCTGCAGCGAGTGCGATGATTAAATTCGAAATATTACCCTCCCATAATCCCGATATTGCATCGATATTGCATCGATGAATCGGTCACTTCCGGTCCGGGTATTGTTCCTTTGATGTTGTTAATTTGATCAATATTACGTCCCGTAATGTCGATATTGTATCGATGATCTAATGAAGTGGCCGGAAGTGACCGAAATTGGTCACTTCCGGTCCGGGCATTGTTCCTTTGATGTTGTTTATTTGATCAATATTACGTCACGTAATGTCGATATTGTATCGATGATCTAATGAAGTGGCCGGAAGTGACCGAAATTGGTCACTTCCGGTCCGGGCATTGTTCCTTTGATGTTGTTAATTTGATCAATATTACGTCACGTAATGTCGATATTGTATCGATGTTCTAATGAAGTGGCCGGAAGTGACCGAAATTGGTCACTTCCGGTCCGGGCATTGTTCCTTTAATATTGTTAATTTCATAAATATTACGTCACGTAATGTCGATATTGTATCGATGATTCAATGAAGTGGCCGGAAGTGACCGGAATTGATGACTTCCGGTCCGGGCATTGTTCCTTTGATATCGTTAATTTGATAAATATTACGCCCCGTAATGCCGATATTGTATCGATGATTTAATGAAGTGGCCGGAAGTGACCGGAATTTGTCACTTCCGGTCCGGAGATTGTCTCGTTTTCTCACCGAAACATTTCGCGTTGATATGTTAAGTGTTGTATAGCCGATTTTAGGCATAAGAAAAAAAATTTAGTTTCTTTTTATCGATAACGAAAAATCGTACCTGGAATTCCAAGTGATCGATGCTTCGTAAGGTTGGGACCGTAAAAAAACATCTTCGTCACAAATATATAAAAAAATCGTAAGTGATGAATTCGTTTTTTTAATGGTCAACAAAAAACATAACAAAAAAATTGACTACGTTCTATCTAAGTACATAATAATTTATTATGTATTGTAAATTATTTAATTAGTTGCGTTGGAGTCAGATTTAAAAAAAAATGATGACGCGATTGAGGCAATTTTTTTTTTCTTCGGATAAACAAAAATAAAACACATTTTCCCCTTAAGGCGGTTTTCGCGCGAAGAGCCCGGCCGAGAATTCGCTAAGCTGGAGCTGGTCCGGCCCAAAATATCTCGCATAAGCCAGAGGCGAGAAACTACTCTGCCAACAGAGAGTGCACGAGCGGAGAAGCAGCAGCGTGTTAGCTCGGGCGAGACTCTCAAGTGAGAATTCCGGTCCGACGCTGTCTGATCCGCTCCAACGGTTCTCTTCTCTCTTCACTTTCCTCATCTACTTTGGTATACGGGTGAAAAACTAAAAAAAAAAAAAAAAGCTCCTAGCTGCGCAGGCGCACCCGGTAGACACACAGCTTTGAGAGCTTCTATCTCGAGACTTGCCAGCACTCGAGAATATTACCGGAGCGCAACGCTCCCTCAACGACTGGCCTGCGAGCATGAAATTTAAAAACCGCATGCCGATGACTAATCAAGGACGCCGCGATGCTGTCAGCTAGCGGGAATGACCGACGGAGCTGTGAGAGACCGAGAGAGCGGTCGGTCTTTCGCAATCGTTCTCTGCCCGCCAGTCGCACGATTAAATCCGTTCTCAGACAGTTCCGCGCACGAAGAAAAAAGTATTGTTTTTTTATTATATAAAAAAAATTATAGATCTTTAGCGCGTTGATAATCATTCTTTAACCGACAGTCATACGATCAAAGCCGTTCTCCGACAGTTACTCGCACGGATAATAAGTATTTCTTTTAATTATCCCAAGGACATTAAAAGTAATCAATCTTTAGCGCGTCGATAATGACTTTATTTCCGGCAGTCATACGATTATATCCGTTCTTCGGCAGTTACCTGCACGGATAAAAAGTATGCGCGAAAAGTATTTTTTTTTTATTATACTAAGAACATTGAAAGTAATCGATCTTTAGCGCGTTAATAATAATTTTTTCCCGGCAGTCATACGATTAAATCCGTTCTTCGACGGTTACCCGCACGGATAAAAAATATAGGCGAAAAGTATTTTTTTCATTATGTTAAGAACATTGAAAATAATCGATCTTTAGCGTATCAACAATAACTTTTTATCTGGCACTTCATACGATTAAATCCGTTCCCGGGCAGTTATCCGCACGAATAAAAAGTATTTGTGAAAAGTATTTTTTTTTTTTAATTATACTAACAACATTAAAAACAATCGATCTTTAGCGCGTCAATTATCATTTTTTACCCGCCAGTCGTACGATTAAATCCGGTCTCGGACAGTCACCCGCACTTACAAAAAATATATGCGAAAAGTATTTTTTTAATATACTAAAAATAATCGATCTTCAGTCCGTCAATGATCATTCTTTAACCAACAGTCCTACGATTAAATGTGTTCTCGGACAGCAAAAATTATTTGCGAAAAGTCCTTTTTTTAATATTAAAAATAATCGGTCTTTAGCATAGAAAAAAATTGTGTAAATAAATGATATATATATCATTATTATATACGCGAGAAAAAGCTCCTAGCTGCGCTGCCGCACTGCGCTCCCGGTTGACACAGCGCTTTGAGAGCTTCTTTCTCGAGACTTTCCAGCACTCGGGAATATTACCGGAGCGCAACGCTCCCTCTGTGACTCCCGGTTGTGAGAATAAAATTAAAAAAACTCATGCCGATGACTAATCAAGGACGCCGAGATTGTGTCAGCTGGCAGGAATGACCGACGGACTTGTGAGACACCGTGAGAGCGGTCGGATCGTTTCGCAATTATTCATGACCGGACGACTTTATGAGTCCTGCGATTAAATCCGTTCTCGGACGGTTACCCGCAAGGTATTTTTTTAATATAACAAAAATAACCGATCTTCAGCGCGGAAATATATTTCGTATGTAAATGATGTATTTTTCATACACGACAAAATATATACCTTTGTTTTTATACAAAAGTAACTTAACATATTTAAATTTTAAGGTATATTCAAAATTTTACATTTCGGCGACGAAAATATATTTCTATAATTTCGTCGCCGAAATGTTGTATTCCGGATGTACTTTGAAATAAACATTTTTACAAGTATGATCGATTGTCCAGCAATTTGTATTATCAATCATAGATAGAAACGGCGAATATAATACGAAAACAAAAAAATTACCTAAAATATGCCCGTCCGTTTATCGACGTAAAGTAACTTATAGTTTTTTTTTTTCTCAGTTCACTATCAGAGATTATTTGTTCCCCGTCGCTCGGAAGCTCTCCGGACCGGATCCCACCTTCATTCCCCATAGCTTTTCAAAACAGGAATAACGAAAAAAAAAACAAAAATTCAAAATTAATACTTCGCAAAAAACAAATTTTTTTTTTTTTAATTTTCATGAATTTCATTCGTTATTTGATTATCGCCGATCTGCAGTAATTTCGGCGCGGATATCGGCGAGTCGGCGTAATCGCCGAGGCATGTCTGACCTTTCGGACCTTCTCCGCAGCGCTGTGCCTCCGCGGAATGCTCGCGGGACTCCGTTGCGTGCGCGACAGAGATAAAAACTTGAGGTGTCCGAGGCTCCGAAGCAGAAGGGCTTAACTCCCATGCAAACGCCTGAGAGTTACGCCCCTCTGGCTCCCGGCCGTCGACCCACAGTCGAAAGATCGAAGAGCGAAGGGAACACAGTAAACCGGACGATATATAGAATCGCGGATCAGAGCTCGAAGGAGAAAGGATCAGAGGCGAGAGCGCGTGAAGTGGGTTCTAATTTTATCGTTGGTACTCCGTAGGCGGAGGGGAGGGGGAAGGAACGAAGGATTACAGAGAGCCAGCACGCTTTAGTGCTTGTCACTGATAGTGCGAGGGAGATAACCGAGTCCCCTGCTGGCCTCCGCTGCTCTCCCGTGCTCCCAGTTGCGCCAGTATATTATGCTCCGCGGAGGAACGACGGGATTAGGAATATTAATCGCCTCGCTGTCCTGAATAACAAAAGGCGTATCGGCCGAAAAAACCGCGCGGCCAACGAAAAATCTTCGCTTCTCCAGCGAAGACGACTACGAATTTTTTCTTCCTGGAATTATGCGTACAGCGAAGAAAAACCATTTTTTTCATTTTCAGTTTTTCAGATTTTTGATTAGTCCATTTTTTCAGTTTTGAATTAGTCCATTTTTTCGGTTTTGAATTAGTCCATTTTTTCAGTTTTGTATTAGTCCATTTTTTCAGTTTTGAATTAGTCCATTTTTTCAGATTTTTGATTAGTCCATTTTTTCAGATTTTGAATTCGTCCATTTTTTCAGATTTTTTATTAGTCCATTTTTTCAGATTTTTTATTAGTTCATTTTTTCAGATTTTGAATTAGTCCATTTTTTCAGATTTTTAATTACTCCATTTTTTCAGACTTTTAATTGGTCAATTTTTTCGGATTTTTAATGAGTCCATTTTTTTCAGACTTTTAATTGGTCAATTTTTGCGGATTTTTAATGAGTCAATTTTTTTCAGACTTTTAATTGGTCATTTTTTTTTAGATTTGTAATTATTTAGTTTGTCAATTTTTTTTAGATTTTAATCGAATTTCTCGTTGTTTCGAACGACTCGAGAGCGATTCGTAATGTCATGCAAGGCTGAATCAATAACGGATATTCCTGAAGCCGCGTTCCCCGTTACTGTCGCGTTAGACTGCGCCAGGTACCGCGAAAATTCTAAGAGATACGTGCACCGAAAGATTTATCGTCCGCGGGTAAACGAGCCTCTAACCCAGAATCGCGATTCCATCATCGACCGTTACATTTCTAGTGTCACGCTTGACTCGTATAGCGTGTTGATTCCGTATATAGAACTCTCTCGAATCGACTTATCGGGGCGAGCTATACGTTCGGCTCTCGCTGGAAATCATATCGGGGTCTCTTTGTCTCTCCTATTCGATTTTTTTAAACCCTCGCACGTACCACTTACTGTCAATCGTTATATTCCGTTCCGGACTCGCGACAGATTTTCAGCGGCCCTACTTTTCACAATCCCGGCGACAAGGCCGCCAAACAAAAATAAAAACCCGGTCACGTAAAGTAAAAAAAGCCAATTTAAAGACTTTTTTCATTTTTAAATTATTGCAATAATAATAATAATAATAATAATAATAATAATAATTTAATTAAACTCACAGTCAGCTCCCAGCGATTCGAATTTCGGGAAGCAAAGGCAGTCGTTCCACCAGCTCGACCTCCACGACACTCGGATTATTATTCATTTAATAATTTTATTTACCAAATATAATCCTCTTCTATTCCTACTTGCACTGTTCTTCTCCTCACCGTTATCGTACCGCCCTGCGTCGAGCCGTGGAGAGTTTGCAAATTGCAGCCCCGTCTCTGTGTCACGAGGCTAGGCACTGGTCTGACCACGAACGGGACTTATCTACTGGCAGCAAAAATTCTAGCGCCCCAGCCTTCCCTGCGATCTTTGACTCACAGCCACGAGAGAAAGACCGATTTTTTTTCTTCGATACATCGAGACTACGGAAAGAGTTCGCGGGGGAGTTGAGGGGAGAGGGGGAAACCCCGATGAAAACACTCGTTTTAACCAACGAATCGGATTATCGGCGAGATGAGCGTGCAAGTAGTCACGGCCGAACGATGGCCGGCGACAGACTGAACGCCCCAGTAGTAACAGCAGGCCTTTCGCTTCGGCGGAGTTCGCCGCATCTCGGAATAACTCGGATTTCTCGGGTGACGTCATTCCGCCGTACCATCGCGTGGCTATACTACTGGCGTCCGACTGGCACGTCGCTTCCACTACTGTCGCGCTCTTTCGCCTCCCGGTGCATGCGGCTCGGGCTATAATGCCCGACGGTCCAGTATACTGGCGGCAACTGATACATTGTTTATTCCGCTTCGCGGAAAATCAGGTATTCTCATCGATCTATGTTGACGCCGAGGGTTTCGATCTTTCTGTTTCGGCCTATAGGCGGAATTTTTTTTGGTTAGACTTTTTTTTTTTTTTTATAAATAAATCAATGGGAGAAAGGCTATGGATTGAGTGAAAAATGTCTCTGAATGGCAAAGTCCCGAAAGGATGAATCCAACCCTGTTGAGTCAAAGCCGCCGGTTTCCGAAGTGGGGATTGAATATTAACAAAATTATGTAGTTTACATTACTACAAGTTTCGTCGGGTACTTCAAATGTGCTTATGGGTTGAATATTTTTTTAGGTAAAGGAAATAATTATCTTTAATAATTGTAATGGAAATCAAATAATTGTCTTACATAGTTGTATCTTACATAATTGTAATGAAAATAAAATAATTTTCTCAAAAGGAAATATAAAACTTGCCGCCGCTCGCAGCAACTCATAGATTGTTTATTCCGCTCCGCGGAAAATCAGGTTTTCTTATCGATCTATGTTGACGCCGAGGGTTTCGATTTTCCTGTTTGGGCCTATAGGCGGCAAATTTTTTTGTTACCCATTTTTTGATCAATAAATAAATTGCAGAAATGCTGTGGTTTGAGTGTTTCCAAATGGCAAAGTTCGGGAGGCACGAATCCAGCCCTGTTGAGCATAAATCACCGGTGTTTCTGAAGTGGGTGTTGAATATTAACAAAATTAGGTACTTTAAATTATGTAAAAATTTCATCGGTAAAGAAATAATTAAAGAAAAAATAAAGAAATAATTTTAATAAAAATAAAACAATTTTCTTAAATATATGAAATAAATATAAAACGTGCCTCCGCTCGTGGCAACGGGTACATTGTTTATTTTGTTTCACGGAAAATCAGGTTCTTATCGATCTACCTAGACGCCAACAGTTTCGATTTTTGTTCCGGCCTATAGACGGCAATTTTTTTTTCTTTATAAATAAATAAATGGCAGAAATGCTATAGCTTGAGTGAAAAATGTTTCCGAATGGCAAAGTCCCGGAGGCACGAGTCCAGCCCTGGCAAGCCATAACCGCCGAGTCTCTGAGGTGAGCGTTGAATATTTTTAAAAAATTAGGTACTTTACATTATTAAATTTTTCCTTGGGTGCTTTAAATTATAAAAATCTTCATCACGTACATTAAATTATTAAAATGTCCATCGGATACTTCAAATTTTACTCAACCCTCACAGACCGAACACTTTTTTTACAGGAAAGAAACTAATTTTATTTTCATAAAAATAAAAACAAAAAAAAAGTGCGTAGCGTGCGAACCCGCGGAAAACCCGAGGGTAATTCAAACTCGAACGAGCCACTTCCTCGTCGCGCGCAGAGAGTCGCGCAGCCGGTATTCAGTCTTTCGTCTCTACCGACTTCTTCACCGAGAACCCTCACGAGACCGGGGCAAAACGGACCATCGCCTAAACCACCTTCTCGCAGATGTTTAAAAAAAAAAATGTCATCCCAACCGGAAACGGCGGTTCCATCTTGCCCCCGATGCCATCTTGGGCCGCCGCGTTCCGAGAAATCCACTTTTCGCGGAATGGTTGCTTCCAGGACCGCGCGTTGCCCTCGGGCGTCCTGGAAACTTTCGACCGTCTTAATAAACACGCGGTTGCCGAGTGAGGATCGCGGCGAAAGCATTGGCTCGAGTAGAAAAGAAGCGAAAAGAAAATCGTCGGTGGTGTTTCGCGATGCGAACTCGGTAGTTTTTCCGACGTCGTTGTCGCCTCGCGGCGCCGCTCGTCCTGCGAGAGCAGCGGCACTTTACGATTCTCTCTCCCCGGTAGTAAAGGTAAAGCGTACGGGTAGCCGCGCAGCAGACAACCGACCGGAATCTGAATGTCTGCGAAGCGGGGCTGCGCCTCGTCCCTTCGCCAGAGAGAACTTCACCGGCAGGAGAGCCGCTCTGCATCCTCCGCCGAAGCGAATTCGAAAGTTTCGTCGCAAAAGCCCGAGCCCGTCGCACACCTCCGACCGGATCTTCTGCTCGACGTCCATCTTCCGTTTCCACCTCCTCTTACACCGCCGTGCGATGTTTGTCGGGTCGGCGGCGGCAAAGTAGTTTGCAGCTTTGAGTGGACGAGACGCGCATCCAGAAACGAGCTGTTCGCAGCACCGGCAAACATTGTGGTGGGGAAGTACTTGTTCGCATTCATCGCGAGAGAAACGAGAACGAGAAATGGGAGCCAAGTCTTCTTGCGGAAACTGCAATCGGCCGAATCGCCGTATGACCGAAAATCTTGGGTAGGAAGGCACTTCATCCAAATAGTCAAACTTCTGAAACTTTATACTTCCGAATCTTCATTTCAGCGAACGGTCTCTTTGGAAATTGTAATTGGCCGAACGTTGTTTCTCTGAATTGTCCTTTAACCGAATGTCATTTTTCCTAATACTAATTTCACCGAACTTCCTTTCCCCGAATCGTTTCCAAACGTCAAGTTGTCGAATCGACATCCTTCCCAATCGTATTTATCCGAAGTCATTTGTGTGAAAAGTCATTTGTGTGAAAAGTAATTTGTGTGAAAAGTAATTTGTGTGAAAAGTAATTTGTGTGAAAAGTCATTTGTGTGAAAAGTCATTTGTGTGAAAAGTCATTTGTGTGAAAAGTCATTTGTGTGAAAAGTCCTTTTTTGCGAAAAGTCATTTGTGCGAAAAGTCATTTGTGTGAAAAGTCATTTGTGTGAAAAGTCATTTGTGTGAAAAGTCATTTGTGTGAAAAGTCATTTGTGTGAAAAGTCATTTGTGTGAAAAGTCATTTGTGTGAAAAGTCATTTGTGTGAAAAGTCATTTGTGTGAAAAGTCATTTGTGTGAAAAGTCATTTGTGTGAAAAGTCATTTGTGTGAAAAGTCATTTGTGTGAAAAGTCATTTGTGTGAAAAGTCATTTGTGTGAAAAGTCATTTGTGTGAAAAGTCATTTGTGTGAAAAGTCATTTGTGTGAAAAGTCATTTGTCTGAAAAGTCATTTGTCTGAAAAGTCATTTGTCTGAAAAGTCATTTGTCTGAAAAGTCATTTGTCTGAAAAGTCATTTGTCTGAAAAGTCATTTGTCTGAAAAGTCATTTGTGTGAAAAGTCATTTGTATGAAAAGTCATTTGTCTGAAAAGTCATTTGTCTGAAAAGTCATTTGTATGAAAAGTCATTTGTATGAAAAGTCATTTGTATGAAAAGTCATTTGTCTGAAAAGTCATTTGTCCAAAAATCATTTGTCCGAAAAGTCATTTGTCCAAAAGTCATTTGTCCAAAAGTCATTTGTCCAAAAGTCATTTGTCCGAAAAGACATTTATCCGAAAAGTCATTTATCCCAATCGATTCGTACAGAATCTCTGCGATTCATATTCACAAGACTATATTATTATACTAGACTAGTCATATTATGTAGTTTCGTGATTGGGTTGATTGGCTATTGAGATGAATGACTATTCGAACGAATGACGATTCGGCGACTTGACGTTTGGAAGTTTAACGATTCGGGAATATGACGTTCAGTTAAATGACGATTCGGAGGAACAACGTTCGGCCAATGACTATTTCCGAAGAGTAATGTTCGCTGAACTGACGATTCGGAAGAATAAACTTTCGGAAATTTGACTATTCGTATGAAGTGGATTCGGACCGATGAATTTTGGCCATACGACGATTCGGATTGTAGTTTCGAAAAAATGATGTGGCTCCGTTCGCAGCACGGGCGAGCGTATCATGGAGGGAGAAGAATCTACTTGTTCGCCTTTATCGCCAAACGAGAAACGGTTCTGCGAGGGCAGCAGGATAAAAATCGTGGAAAATTAAGTGTCCACTTTGAACGACTGAAAATTGATGTCCAAGCTATTCGTAGCGGGGTGTATAATTGTGGATTGTTATTGGCGGCGGGTGCGCGGAAAGAGAGTCGGTACAATAGCCATAAAACAGTCGGTAAAACAGAACTAAACGGGAATCGTGTCAATCGATTTCCCATTCGTCTTGTCGGGACATCGCCGGCAACGAGTGAATGAAAAAGAACAAAAAAAGGGGCGAACGAACGTACGAGAGAGAGAGAGAGAGAGAAAGAAGTCGAAGCGGAAGAATTACAGTTTATCCTGGAGAAGAAAAGGAAGGTAGAGCAGAAATGAAGAGGGAAGTGGGAGAGCCCGAAGTCCATACCGTCCGTTCGCTGCCCCGTAACTCCGTACAACAACCGCAATGCCAGAATGTAATGCAGTTCGCATTGTGCTGCGGCTAGCCGTGTAGACTGTGGGTGGGGCAAAATAGACTCGTTCAATACAATAATACAATATAAAAAAAAAATAAAACAATTTTGTTCCTTGATCGTGATGATTCACTTTCCCAGACACCGTTCCGCCAAAGCGGTACCTTTCGTTTCACATAAGTTATTATATTTTAATAATCAATGTCTTATCCAAAAAATAATCCAACCACACGCGGATAAGTCTAAAATTCATTGATATTCCATACAACTGCGGGAAGTTCCATTTTGCCCCAAATTCCTTGTTTCCTCCAGGTGCACCCAAACGAGCGTAACATATTAATATGGCTCATTGTAATGTCCATCGGTGTCACAAGAGACCCTGGGGCAAAATGGACTACGGCAAACAAAATTTCAGTCTTTTTGGTTGACCCAAAAGCTGCCCAACATGAGAACTCGTCCCACCTCATAGAAACCAAAAGCTTCATTTTAACCCCCAACCCCATAAAACTATTTGCCAATTTCTCGGAACTAAAATTCATCGATGTCCCCTACAACCGCACGCACCTCCATTTTGTCCCACATTCCTTATTTCCTCCACGCGTGCCCAAACGAGCCTAACATATGAACATCAGACCTCACAAAGTCCATCAGTCCTACAACGGACCCTAGGGCAAAATGAACTACAGTAAAGAAAACATGTATTTTCTGCTTGACCCAAAAGCTGCCCAATCCAAGAACTCGTTCCACCTCAAAGAAACCAAAGTGTCCATTTTACCCCACCCCCGCAAGACTATCTTCGAATCTCGGGTCCACCCTTCCTCTCCCCCGGGCTTCGTGGCTCTCCACCTCGAGGCTGCAGAGAACAGACTCGGAACACCGGTCTTACAGATGGAAAGGGACACATACGGGTGTATCGGAACAACGGTCCTGTGAGGGTAACTCGCCAGCCGCAGCTCTGTTTTGTCGAAGCGCCGGGAGCATTCGCGTGTCGGTACGTGAGATACTTGGGAACGGTACGTTGTTGCTGAATGGTCCGCCCTCTGGAACGCCGGTCGAGATTACCGACGGAATTCGATACGGAACGCCGCAGCCCAATCAATAGGGTATAGTAGTGGGTCTCTCGCGCTTTCAACCTCCCCGCTCCGTTCCACCCACCCCACACCAGATATACCTATACACGCGGACATACATGTATATATCAAGCGCGCAGCTTTCCCTCTTGGTCGCACTCTATCTTAGTTGCTATGCCCCTTCTGGAAGCTCCGTTTGCTCTCTCACGGTCTTATCGAGTGCATTCTACCGATGCCAGATATCTCCCGGAGCTGAAACGACCTCCACGTCTCCCGCTCCTTCTCCGGTAGAGCATATGTGTGTGTGTGGCCATCGAGCGCTGAGGTCGTTCCACTCCGGCGAGTCGAGAATGGATGAAAACAGGCTAGGAGTGGGCCGGAAGAATCGGGAGTGAGGAGAGATGTACGTACGCCAGAAAGCGCAGTTTTGTCGACCGGACTCCGGGTTGTTGGCACTTGCATGGCGAGTAAACTCTAAAATCGTAAGGAATTTACTTGCGAATATGAAAATGAAAATAATGGAAAAATAATCAAAATCGTTGAGGCTCTGAGTTTTTTAAGTTGATCTAAAGCCGAAAATACCGTTTTAGTTGCTCAGGGTTTTCCCCGGGTAAGTAAAAGGGTATTATCGGAGAGAAGCGTGGATTTAACTATGCCAGAAAGCGCAGTTTTGTCGGCCGGACTCCGGGGTTGTTGGCACTCGTGTCGCGGGTAAACTCTAAAATTGTAAGAAATTTACCATTGATTATGAAAAAGAAAATGATAATGAAAAAATAATCAAAATCGTTGAAGTTCCGACTTTTTTAAGTCGATTTTTAGTCGAAAATGCCGTTTTGGTTGCTCAGGGTTTGCCCTGAATAAGTAAAAAGGCATCGTCGATGGAAGGGTTATGAGTCTCCGAATGAACAGGAGAGCGAGGAGAGAAGTGTGGATGTAAGTATGCCAAAAAGCGCCCTTTCGTCGACCGAACTCCCGGTTGTTGACACTCGCATCTCGGGTGAACTCTGAAATCGTTACGAATTTATCTTCGAATACGAAACGAATGTAGTAATCAAAATCGTTGAAGCTCCGACTTATTGAACTTATTTTAACGTCAACCGGTTGTTGACACTCGTATCTCGGGTGAACTCTGAAATCGTTACGAATTTACCTTCGAATACGAAATGAAAGTAGTAATCAAAATCGTTGAAGCTCCGACTTATTGAACTTATTTTAACGTCAACAATGTGGTTTTACTTATTCGGGGTTTTCCGTGAATAAGTAAAAAGGCATTATCGATGGAACGGTTATGAGTCTCCGAATAAACAGGAGAGCGAGGAGAGAAGCATGGATGTAAGCATACCAAAAAGTGCCCTTTCGTCGACCGAACTCCGGGTTATTGGCACTCGCATCTCGGGTGAACTCTGAAGTCGTTACGAATTTACCTTCGATTACGAGGTTATTGGCACTCGCATGGCACTAAATTCCAAAATCGTTACGAATTTACCTTCGATTACGAATAAGAAAATAATTAAAATAATATGAAATCCGTTGAACCTTCGATCTTTTTAACTTTGCGTGACGTCGATGGTGCCGTTTACTTATCCAAGGGAAAATATGGCACGGCTGTGAGTCTCCAAATAAACTGCAGAGTAAAGAGGGAAGCGTGGATGTACGTACATGGTAAACAATATTGTCGACAAAGGTCCACAATTTTTTATTTGTCGATCTCCCGATTCCACGATCCGGCTCCGGTTTCACAAACGAAAGTAGGGAAGAGCGGGGGCAGAATGGGACAGTGGGGGGGAAAACGGGGCAGAAAATCCAGATGTCTCATGTGGGACAAAATGAGGCATCGAAAAATTATTGAAAAATTGCGTTGTTCGAAAATTGTATTTTTCCCCACTGTCCCATCCTGCCCCACTCTCTCCTAAATTCTTAACGACACGCAAAATAAAAGGTCAGCTTTGCATATTCAATCCCGAACAAACGAGCTCGTCACTTATTTAACAAAATTATTTTTACGAAACTTCGTATACTCCGATTTCACGAAATTATTTTTTACCCTCTGTGCCAAAAAAGCGCCGTCCCGCGGGTCAACTCTAAATTCGTAACGAATTCAACTTCCATTACAAAAAAAAAGTAATAAAAAATAAAACAAAAATCGTTGAACCTCCGACCTTTTTAACATGGCGTGACGTCGATGGTGCCGTTTTACTTATTTAGTGAAAATACGGCACGGTTTTATGAGTCTCCAAATAAACAGCTACAGCCTGAGGATCGATAGTAGCGGCGCTGGTTTATTCGTGAAAAGAGCTGGGGTCGTTCATCCCGCGTGATCTTCCCACCGGGCGAGAGTCGGTTGCGAGGCTTCGAGTTTTTCGTTTCGCTTTTTTTTTTCCCGTCAGTCTGTCTATCGCCCGAAGGAGAGGCACGCCGGTAACCAAGATCCGTCGCGGCTCTCCGGTGGGTGAACAAGACGCAAAAAAAAAAAAAAAAAAAAAAAAAAAAATATATAGTATTCTCCTTGTGCAAAGCGGAGAGAGCGGGAGGGTCTCGAGACTCTCGAGTTCCCTGACACACTCCTCGAGACTGCTTGCCTGCTACTACAGCCGCCGCTTCCCTCCGAAGGTAATATGCACGACGTACATCGTCCGCTTCCCGATGTACATGGACGACCCAGAAATAAAAATATATATATATATTCATTCGCCTCTCGCCGGAGCTTGCGGATCTCTAGGGTCGTACGCGGTCATTGGATCCTCAATCTGGAAACCCCTGCATTCTCCATATCTGAGACTTCAATTAAGAGACGAAAATAAATTTCAAAAAAATGTCTACGTTACTGAGGCCTTGAATTCAATTGAGCGGATTTTTTTTTTTTCTTATGTACTTGTGACACATTTGTGCAACTTATAAGCGATGGATCTCGCTCTCGCAGTGCTCGTTGGGCGATGGATTTCCTCCTGTCGCCGTTGTAATTGGGCACAGGCAGTCGTTAAATAAACAAATAAATACAAAAATAAATCAATCAATAAGTAAATAAATAAATAAATAAATAAATAAAATATTTTAATTAAAACCTCATGTATAATTTTTCTGCCTTCTAACTCATGACTGGGGTAGATATCCACCCCACGTTATTATTCTGGGCGCCCTATGAGCAGCAAATGAGGTTTTGCGCACCGGAATCTCTTCGTTTATTTTTTTAATAAGGAAGAGAATGACGTGAGGCAAAATTGATTTTGTTAAATATTAGGGGGTGAAAACGCACTTAATACCCAAAACGTGACAAAAATTAGCAAAACGACATTTTTTTAATAATGTCAGATGTGGTTTTTCACCCCACACATGAGTTCCAGTGTAAAATTTAAATTAAACAAAAAATTAAACACGTGTGGAACGAAAGAAATGCAACATAGCCGAATCACTTTCTCGTATCTCGGTCCATCAGCGGACTATATATATATAGTCCACTTCCCGAAGTACATGGACGATCCAGGAATAAAAACATTTATTCGACTTCAATCAATCCGCGAAAATAAATTACAAAAAAATGATCAAAAATTATGATTAAAATAAAAAATAATATACTTGAAATACGTGTGGAATGAAAAGATTTAACGTAGCCGAATCTCTTCCGCGTGTCTTGGTTCCGGACACTTTCCTCTAAATCTTGGTCTTCGCCGCGGTTCTCTTTCTCTCTATGCATTGCAAAGCGTTTCCGCCCTGGTTCACCGCATGCCTCGTACCGCGATCCTCCACTAACTCTCTCGCTCTTTCGAGCCACCAGAAACGCGCTGTATTGCCCTCTGTGCGCTATAACTCCGACGGTAGTACGGCTGGAAGGTATATAACTACTGCGGTGCGGGGCGAACGTTCGACGAAGGGTCAAAAGGTAAGGGGGGTCGTTGGCCCTGCATGATTATTCACGGACGACGCCTGCACACAAACTCAACCCCCCGCCCCCCCCCCCCCCCCCCCTTCGCTCCCATTACCAGTCAACCCTTTGCTGAAACGGGCGAGACTTATATCCCCTCGTGTTCCACTTGTACAGATATATGTATATATATATATATATATATATATATATATATATATATATATATATATATATATATATATATATATGCATATTGTACATAGTATATAGTACATATATATATATATATATATATATATATATATATATATATATATATGTGGAGTATTCTTCGAGGTTCACGAGAACCATTGTGAGCAATGCTTGTGAAGAGAGTTTCCATTAAATTTAACCCTTTTGCTTTATTGACCCTCAATTGTTTCCCTGTGTTATGAAAATTCCATTGCATTTAACCCTTTCAATTTTTCGAACCTCAATTATCCCCTTGTCCTAAAAAACCCCGGCGAAAAATCACTCGCATCTTCGTAACTTCTTTTCCTTGATAAGAAGTTACTATTAGGAAACGTTGAACGAACGCCCGAGACGAAGGGAACAACAATATCACAGCTATAAAGTGAAGTTTCGATAAAGATTCCAGCACTCGATAAAATAAGAAAATTTGATCTGGCCTGTAGGAGAGAGCGGTGCAAAATGGGACAGTCGGCTAAACGCAATTTTCCAGTCATTTTTGGATGCTCCATTTTGCCCCATCGATAAATCCGGATTTTCTGCCCAGTTTTGCCGCACAGTCGAATCCAAAAATTGGAAAATTGCTTTTTCCTCCACTGTCCCCTTTTGCCCCACTGTCCCATTTTACCTCGCTTTTCCCCATTTACTCACCGGCCGGTATTCGGCTGCTCACTTCCCTTTTATGACCCTCAAGATATCTGCATGACATCAAATTTCATCTTTGGCAAGTCTCTATCAATCCACGACTTTCGGAAGAAAAAAAGATTGTTCATTTGTAGAATTTTATTCTCCAGGTCAACTTCACCGAGCAAAATTTTTGCGATGCTAAATACAGCTAAATACATCTAAATACAGCTGTTATAACTTGATGAAATTCGGTCACATGAAGATATCTACAGGGTCATTAATTCCCTTTCGCATTATTGGCACCGGTCTGCATACAATTTTTGACAAGACAGCAGTCCAGTCGACTTCCGGAGCCGACCCGCCTCGCAACAGCGCCGAGGTTGAATCGCGAGGAACAAGGGAACGGCTAGGAACGGGACGGTCTAAAAAAAAAAGGGAAACTTTACGACACCACACCGGGAGCGACACGTGTTCGACACGACGAGTGGAATCCGGGCCCGGCCCCTCTTCCGACTACTGTTTTTATTCTCCCAAACTCCGGCCGTCTATCCCCCTTGTTCTTCCTCCCGTTATTCAAGTTCGCAGGACCGTTACGACTTTCGCCGACGAGCAAAATGGAAAAGTTACTATGAAAAATTAACATTGAAAAAAAAAAAAAAAAATCGTTGCCGAAGAAATAAACAATTGGGTGTAATTTTGTTTGCCAGTAGATTTTAGTGGCCTCTGTGAGTCTCCGGTGTGTCCCAGGACACGTGCAAAGGTGGCGAGGTACGAGAGAAAAGAGACTCAATTAACGAAGCAAAATTCGAGAAGTTGTAATGAAAACTTAGAATTAAAAAATATCGAAAATCGCCGCCGAAGAAGTAGACAATCGGGTAAAATTTTTTTTTGCGCGTAGATTTAGTGGTCTCTGGGAGTCTCCGTAATGTCCCAGGACACGTGACAAGGTTGCGAGTTACAAGGGAAAAAGAGCCTCAATTAACGAAGCAAAAAATGGAGAAGTGAAAATGATAAATTGGACTTAAAAAAAAAAAAATCGCCGCTGAAGAAATGAACAATCAGGTGAAATTTTTTGTGCTAAAGATTTAGTGATCTCTGGGGGTCTCCGGTGTTTCACAGGACACGTGACAAGGCGGCGAGGTACAAGGGAAAAAGAGCCTCAATTAAGCAAAAATGGAAAAGTGAAAATGAAAAATTGTACTTAAAAAAAAAAAAAAAATCACCGCTGAAAAAATAAAAAAAATCAAGTGAAATTTTTTTGTGCGCGTAGATTTAGTGGTCTCTGGGAGTCTCCGCAATGTCACAGGACGCGTGAGAAGGCGGCGAGGTATAAGAGAGAACGAGACTTAATTAGCGAAGCAAGAAATGGAAAAGTGGAAATGAAAAATTAGAATAAAAAAAAAACAAATTGCCGCCGAAGAAATAAACAATCGGGTGCATTTTTTTTGTGCGCGTAGATTTAGTGGTCTCTGGGAGTCTCCGCAATGTCACAGGACGCGTGAGAAGGTGGCGAGGTATAAGGGAGAACGAGACTCAATTAGCGAAGCAAAAAATGGAAAAAACGGAAATGAAAAATTAGAATAAAAAAAAAAAGACAAATCGTCGCCGAAGAAATAAACAATCGGGTGAAATTTTTTTGTGCGAAAGATTTAGTGGTCTGTGGGAGTCTCCGGTGTGTCACAGGACACGTGAGAAGGTGGCGAGGTACAAGGAAAAAAGAGCCTCAATTAAGCAAAAATGGAAAAGTGAAAATGAAAAATTGTACTTAAAAAAAAAAAAAAATCACCGCTGAAAAAATAAAAAATCAAGTGAAATTTTTTTGTGCGCGTAGATTTAGTGGTCTCTGGGCGTCTCCGCAATGTCACAGGACGCGTGAGAAAGTGGCGAGGTATAAGAGAGAACGAGACTCAATTAGCGAAGCGAAAAAATTGAAAAGTAGAAATTAAAAAAAAGAATAAAAAAAAAAAAAAAAATCGCCGCCGAAGAAATAAACAATCGGGTGAATTTTTGTTGTGCGCGTAGATTTAGTGGTCTCTGGGAGTCTCCGCAATGTCACAGGACGCGTGAGAAGGTGGCGAGGTATAAGGGAGAACGAGACTCAATTAGCGAAGCAAAAAATGAAAAAAACGGAAATGAAAAATTAGAATAAAAAAAAAAGACAAATCGTCGCCGAAGAAATAAACAATCGGGTGAAATTTTTTTGTGCGAAAGATTTAGTGGTCTCTGGGAGTCTCCGGTGTGTCACAGGACACGTGAGAAGGTGGCGAGGTACAAGGGAGAAAGAGACTCAATTAACGGAGCTAATTAGGGTACGTGTCGCATCATCGGGATGACCCTCGGACCGCGCCTCGCGGTCTTCGTTAAGGTTCCCCCTCCCCCGTTCCTCGGTGTTAGCGAGAATGCACAGACATAAAATAGCCGTTCACATACATCCAGTAAACCGCTACAGGACAGCTATACTTCCCGCCGGCCGGAGGAACTCTGTATACCATAAACCTACCGGTAGTATATTGCACGCCTCGCGGAGCGAGTAACGCCTCGCGAATTAACGACCTCGTTTACCTGCCGGCGGTCGGTGCGAAGCTTAATTATACGAAGGCCGCGCGCGAGAGGAAAAAACGGCGGACGAGGAGGAGCTTTAATTACAACGTCGGAAAACCGTGTCTCGTTTAGGCGTTAACATTTTTTCCGATAATGTTCGCTCAAAAAAAAAAAGTATAGAAAACAAAAAAGGTAACGCGAAAATCGCGCAAGAAAGCAAGCGATAGGTCTGCAAAAAAAAAAAAAGAAAAGAACGAGGAGTGCGGAGGAAATAAGGCCGGATAATTTGTGGAAAGTCGTGTGAGGTCTGGGGGATGAAATGTGTTAGATAATTCAACGCGGTAGAGCTAGGAGGGTTAAGAAAAAAAATACACAAGATGTTTGAACCGATGGAAAAATCGGGCAAGAAAGCAACCGATGGGTCCGGCAAACAAAAAAAAAAAAAAACAATCGAGAGAATCAAGTAAAGAAGGCCGGATAATTTGTGGAAAGTCGTGTGAGGTCTGGGGGATGAAATGTGTTAGATAACTCAACGCGGTAGAGCCAGGAGGGTTAAGAAAAAAAATACACGACAAGATGTTTGAACCGATGCAAAAATCGGGCAAGAAAGCATTCGATGGGTGCGGCAAATAAAAAAAAAAACAATCGAGAGAATCAAGTAAAGAAGTCCGGATAATTTGTGGAAAGCCGTGTGAGGTCTTGGGGATGAAAATGTGTTAGATAATTCAACGCGGCAGAGCTAGGAGGGTTAAGAAAAAAAATACACGACAAGATGTTTGAACCGATGCAAAAATCGGGCAAGAAAGCAAGCGATGGGTCCGGCAGAAAACCAATGAGAAGTATAAATAAAAGAAGGCCGGATAATTTGTGGAAACTCGTCTGAGGTCTTGGGGATAAAATGGGGAAGACAATTCAACGTGGTAGAACTACGAGCGTTAAGAAAAAAAAGAATGAAAGAAATACAGATCAAGAAATTTCAGCCGATGCGAAAATTGCGCAAGAACGCAAGCGATAAGTCCGGCAAAAAAACCAATGAGAGGTATAAATAAAAGAAGGCCGTATAATTTGTGGAAAGTCGTGTGAGGTCTTGGGGATGAAAATGTGTTAGATAACTCAACGCGGCAGAGCTAGGAGGGTTAAGAAACTTTATTGTTCTTACAGAAAAGAAGTTTGACCCGACGCAAAAATCGCGCGATGAGACAGGCTAAAAAAAAAAAAAAACTGAGGATTACATCATAGCAAAGAAGGCCGTATAATTTGTGGAAAATCGTGTGAGGTCTTGGGGGTGAAATGGGAAAGATAACTCAACGCGGTAGATCTACGAGGGTAGAAAAAAAAAAAAAAATGAAAAAAGAACGAAAAAAAAATAATGCGGAACAAGAAGTTTGAACCGATGGGTGGGCCATGTGTTCTCCTAACCGCGAATTCCTGAGGATCTACGAGGTACTTTTTCTTTTTTTTCCTTGCCGTGGAATAATCGCCGAACCTCGGCTACGTTGGCGAACGTGTACAGCCGCTCCTCTACATTGGCCCAAAGAGGGGGGGGGGGGGGGGGGGGTGGTGGAGGGTAGGAAGAGAAGGAGGAGTATAGGAACACGAATCTCCGCGAGCGAGTCCTAAACGCGAAACGAAAAATGCACGAGGCAGAGCTTAGCATATAAATGAAATCCGAGCGAGTCCGCTGAATATCAATGCAGGGGGCATCGCGGCAGCCGGAGGCGTGCACGCTTTTCCTCTCCGACCGTCGAAGCTTTCTTTTCTTTTTTTTTTCCTCTCCGTACGAACTTCGCTCCTCGTCCGTTCCGCGAGATTTTCCGTATCCGCGCCCCTTCCGTTTCGACCCTTTCTCGTCCCTCGTGCCGTGTCAGTCAAAATCCGGGAGGAAAATGCACTCGGGAGTAAACTACCCCGTGCCGACTGTGCTCGGTGAGCAAAGTTCACCGGCCCGGTAAGTGCACTGTTCGAGGCGGACGATAAACTGTATTCGTTCCCTCGCTGAGTTTCCTCGTTATTTCCCTACTCGGTACTCGCTGTACCGTACAGTCTGAGCTTGTTTATTATCGCGCACGATAAGATTTTTTCCCCGACGTGAACATTCTTGAACTCTGAAGCGAAAGTTCCCGCTTCGTTGCTGCCGAGGTAGGGTTTGGTCCGGCTGGCTGTTACAACCCGGGCTTGGCGCGGGTTCGGCGACAGTGCTGGCATGTAACAATCAGCCAGAGCTACCCTGTTCGGGTGTTTGTCTCTCTGCGTCGAGGTTCTAGGTAAACTCGAGTCGCGTACGATAAGATTTTCTCTTCGACGTGAATATTCTTTCTTGAAGTCGGGGAAGGGTTTTCGCTTCGTTACTGCTCAGATAGGGTTTGGTCCGGCTAGCTGTTACATCCCAGCGTTGGCGCAAGACTGCACTGGGGAATAAATTGCATAGTAAAAGCAACAATACTGTCTTTTTACCGTAAAAAATTGTTCCCAAGAACGTCTACATTTTATAGTTAAGGCAATGACGAAAAATTATGGTTGCGACCAGAATTATAGTTCAACCAATTGAATATGTATTATCAAAAACTATCTATACAGACGTTCCACCTGAAAACTAATCGTTATTACTATAACGAATAGTTTCCAGGTAGTGGGCAGTAGGAAATACTATCCTTTTTCTCAGTGTTACATCCCGGGCTTGGCGCGGTGCCGCGCCAGTGCTGGGATGTAACAACCAGCCAGACCTACCCTATTCGGGCGTCTCTATGTGTCAAGATTCTACGTAAACTGGGGTTGCTTACGATAGGATTATTCCTTCTTGAGCTCGCTTCGTTACTGGCTAGGTAGAGTTTGGTTCGGCTAGCTGTTACATTCCAGGACTGGCGCGGGACTGGCAGACTCCCGGACTTGGCGCGGTCTCGCGCCGGTGCTGGCATGTAACCGCCAGCCAGAGCTACCTTATCGGGATGTCTGTCTCTCTGGGTCGAGGTTCCACGTAAACTCGAGGTGCATTCTCATGCAGAAACGTTTTGCAACTCGACGAGAATACATCGACTCCGAGGAACAGCCACGCTTACTTCATCCCTCTCATGGCTTTCACGTAACAGAAATTGCTGGCTCACGTACGCAAATGACTCGATCAATGAATACCGAGGACGCGCGCAGCGCATTCTACGTCGAAGATTCCCTAGACACGAAGTCCTTGCTCCGTGCGCAAATAGATCCGTGAGCGTAGAATCTCTCCTCGTGATCCAGAAGAACGTTTAAATAAATAGAAAAAAAAAATTGGTCGGTGTAAAAATTCCATTGCTAATAGCGAATTTGGGTCGGGCGTCGTTTCGACAGGAATATGGGGTGTCGATCGTCAGCTACCCATCCAAGACACTTACGAACGGTACCGAAAACCATACTTTTAGCAAATCTTATATATGTTTTTTTATTTAATTTGTATATTTTTTGTTTCGTTATTTATTTATTTATGCTTTATTCACGGGTAAACCCATTTACAGGACGGTACAAATCCACTGTCCAATAGAAACATTTGGAAACGGTATAACTGAACTTAAAAAATATTCATTCGCATTAACACTATTTATGGGCCGACACGTGTTATTATAATTATTATTATTTTATTATTATTATTATTATTATTATTATTATTATTATTATTATTAATAATATAAATTTATACTATAATATAAATCTGGCCGACTCGGCGTAGGGTCAAATGTTGTAAATTGGATAATTAAATTTTCCGTCCGCAAACGGCGCGTCCACAGCGCAGAGAACGGTGAATTTTCAAACGAATTTTTTCCGGACGCATCCTTTTGTGAGATCTTTTTATTCTCATTTTTTCCTCTCGTACACACGGTGGCAAACGAAATTGCATCGAATACCTTTTCCCTTGTCGGGACTTCGACCGTGATATGAGCATTTTAATAACGATACCGACTACCGACATACATATATATATATATACTCCCGAGCCGTGGCTCACGAGCCTCGTATACAATATTCCCCCTCTGTGTCTCTTGAAACCCGCCGATTTACATGAAATGGAAAAACTCCCGCCGCCCGGTGCGTCTCCGACGAGTCCGGGAGCCCGGAATCTCATCAGGGTGGTAATAGAGGATTGAATGTTTTTCCTTTCCCCCTCGTCTACGAACCTCGTAACTTCATTTTTGTTTTTAGGCCAAGTGTCGATTAACGGTTTTCGACGGAACTGATTCGATTTTATCCAAGATAATAATGACGGACGGGAAATTTTTTTTCAATTTCTTTTCGGTACATAAAAAGGCAAAGGTTAATCTCAAATGGAGAATGAGGTTCATTTTGCCCCAGAAGTCGGTTTTGCACCGCTGTACTTTATACGTATATCTTCCCCTCCTTCGACAAAGTTACAGCGTCGCCGAACGATGCGTTACACAGTTCTGTTTATTTAATACTCGAGAATCCGGACAGAATCAACAACCGTGAGTAAAATGGAGAATCGGAATCCGCTTTGCCCCGCTCTACTTCATACATACATTGCTCCCTCCTTCGACAAGGTAACAGCGTCGGGGAATGACACATTATGCAATTCCGTACATTTAATCGCTGCAAACCCAGGCAGAATCAACAACAGCGAGTTAAATGGAGAAGCGGGGTCCGTTTTGCCCCAGAAGTCAGTTTTCCCTCGCTCTACTCTATGCGTATATCGCTTCCTCCTTCGACAAGGTAACAACGTCGCAGGACGAGAGCGAACCCACTTCTGTTCATTTAATACCCTCGAACTCGCGCAGAATCAACAGCAGCGAGTAAAATGAATGAGAATCTCGGTCCGTTTTGCCCCCCTCTACTCTATACGTATATCCCTCCCTCCTTCGACAAGGTAACAACGTCGCAGAACGAGATGTTACCCAGTTCTGTTAATTTAATACCCTCGAACTCGCGCAGAATCAACAGCAGTGAGTGAAATGGAGAATCGGGTCCATTTTGCCCCAGAAGTAAGTTTTATCCCGCTGTACTCTATACATAATCGGTCCCTCCTTCGACAAGGTAATAACGAGATGTTAACCAGTTCTGTTAATTTAATACCCTCGAACTCGCGCAGAATCAACAGCAGTGAGTGAAATGGAGAATCGGGTCCATTTTGCCCCAGAAGTAAGTTTTACCCCGCTCTACTCTATACATAATCGGTCCCTCCTTCGACAGGGTAATAACGAGATGTTACCCAGTTCTGTTAATTTAATACCCGCGAACTCGCGCAGAATCAACAGCAGTGAGTAAAATGGAGAATCGGGTCCGTTTTGCCCCGCTCTTCGCTATGTATCGTTCTCTCCTCCGACAAGGTAAAAGCGTCGCGGAACGGCCTGTTACACAGTTCTGTACATTTAATACCCTCGAGTCCGCACAGAATCAACAACGGTGGAAACCAACATCCTCCACCCCAAACCCAGAGGATATTTCCGTTTCCGTGTGTATCGTGCGTCGCCGCGCCCGACGCAATTTCACTCGAAGCGAAACACAGCACCGCGAAACCGAATGTGCATCGACAGCACATGCGACACGTGGAAACAACCGACCGCCGGTTTCGTCCAATCTCGCGGGAATACAAATTACCAATTCACCGAAGTTGCGGCTGATCTCGAGAGAAAGAGACTTCACTCCATACACAAAACAGCCGAGTCAGAAAAAGGACGAGACTCCTCGCGCGAAGAAGCATCCGCCGCTGGAATACAAATACGATCGTTGTTGCAAATCCTCTGCCCTCCGGGAATTTTTATCACGCTCCCAACTTCCCCTCTCTGTACACACAAGTACACACAAGTCTCGGAAAAAAGTTTATTCCAATCAAAGAAAATTTATTAAGGACGAAGAAAAAACGTTTGTTCGTTTCATAGCCTAATAGAAAGTTAAATTAATTTCTAATATATTCACTCGTTTGATAGTATTATTATTATTATTTAATAACGTTTATTTGGATCTAATGAACAGATATTTATGCCAAATAGTTTTGTTTATTTATTTCGTGACAGACCTCATACTTTTGATCTTATGGGAATTTTTTTGTTGAATAAGTCATTTTTAGTGTTAACGGAGCATCGACAAGCAATGTTTTATATTGAATGAGCATAGATCCGTTATCCACGCACGATTTCACTAATCGCGTCGCGCATTAATTATACACGTAACATAACCAATCTCGAAGTTGGTTCTTCGAAGACTCACTTCACAACCACAATGCGATCGAGGTACTTTATTCGATAGGTTTACTTCAAGCTGCGTAGCTTAAAGTGAACAAAATTTCAGACAAACAAACCGATGAGTTGCCTCTCTATTACAATGTCGCGGTTTCCCGTAAGGAATAAATATAGTCTTGCATTATCAGCGAGATATTTCAGACGACTCACGCGTCGACGACTCTGTAATGCCCGCTACCGGATAACAGCCGCCTTATCGCGCGTCATGACGCGAATAAACCTCTGTCATGAAGTACAAATCTTCGAATAAATTGTTTCACTTACGCTGAAGAATAGCCGTCATTTGAATCAAATACACTCAGAAAAAAAATTTATTTGACGGCCACCTTTTATTTGGTTCAAGTAAAATATTTATTTGACTTAAATAAATATTTATTTCATTTAAGTAACCATTTACTTAATTTAAATGAATATTTATTTAAATCAAATAAATATTTTACTTAAAACCAAATTAAACGGTGGCCGTCAAATACATTTTTTTTCCTGGGTGTAAGGATTTTTTTAAACCAAGTAAACATTTATTTTGTCTTAATAAACGTCATTTGAAGATCGAAACTTATTTGATTAAAAAAAATCTTTTTTCTGGGTCTACAAGTACACAAGTACACAAAATGTACTTATACGCGAAAGAGCCGTATATTGATATACATCTTTGAACCAAGAATCACATTTATCGGTCCGAAAGCGAAAACCGTGGAATATTTCGGGCGAAAAGAGGAAATCCGTTGTCGTAGGATAAAAGAGCATGCGGAGTATGAGAGGGCAGATTATAGCAAGGGGGGGGGGGGGGGGGGGGGCGGAAGTACATCCGGAGTTTCGAAAATCCCTTCCAGCTGGTCGAGTAGACTAGATTTGGGGTGGAAATGCGAGCCGGCTGAGCGGTCGCTATCGTCGAGCGGAGCGTTTCGCGTACGCAAGGTTACACGTGTAATCTGTGTAATCCGGATGATGCAGTGGAAATCTCCCTCGAAGCGGGTCCGAGGACAGGCGTGGATGGAGAATGTTCCCGAGAAGCAAGATCGTTCGAACGTTAATGCAGCTGTGACATCGCGGAGACGTTTACAGAGAGAGTTGTGTTCGCGGTGGGTGGGGGGGGGGGGGGGGGGGGGGGGGGTGATGGGTGAAAAAGGTTTAAGGCGGCGAGCGCGAAAGACGCGCGGCTACGACCGGTAGCGAGCTGCGAGCTTCCGAGCTTCGGGACGGAACGAGGGTGTCGGCGAATGGCTGTACGTGTTTATGTACGAGAGGCTTGCCAAGGGGTTGGAGTGTAAAAAAAATCTTTGGAGCGGCACGAGAGGGGAACGCACCGAATCTTTACGACTATGGTTAATTTAACGATCGGCCGTTTCCTCCTAGGAGAGACGCGAAAACCCATCGCGGTACCGAATTCTTTCACGGTGGCCGGAAGAATTTAGCCGACCGCGGTCGAGAGCGATACTCGCACGATCGTCGGGTGAAATCTCGTGTGGGATGGAAAAAAATTACATTGCGAAATTGGAGTGACGATACTTTTTTTTTTTTTTTTTTTTTTTTAACATTGAGACTCAAGTTCTTATATTAAATTTAGTTGGAAGATTTTTTATGTAAACTTTATTTTTCGAATTAACCTTACAACTCATGACTGGGGTTCGAACGCACCCCACGCGAACGCGAAAAAATTAGCTTTTTGATAGTTTGTTCCGGTTTTCAGTCTTCGAATGGGTTTTTCATTAACTAAATGTAAATAAAATCAGATTTCTTGTGCAACGTTCTCTTCCTTATGAAAAAACGAAGACAATCATGTATGAGAAAGTCTGTTTATCAGCACAGGTCCGGTTTTATGATCAAGAAAAGCGTGGGGTGCGTTCGGAACCCAGTTTATGAGTTTGAAGGTAGAAAAATTAAGTCATGAGTTCTAAGGTTAAACAAAAAGAAAATCGTAGGCATTCGTGGATAAAAAACTTTTGGTCGGATGTGCAAAGCTTTTTTTCTACAGAAAAATATGACGAGTCACCAATTACATTTTTTATAGTTGTTTTTTTTAGCTAATTTATTGGGACAAGTAAATTTTTTGGGGAAAATTTATTGTACCAACCATTAGTTCTCCGCACTAAATGTTTGGTACGATTTTTTTTATAATTAGTCTTCTCCCAACTGATAATTTAGTTTTAACTAGTAGTATGCAGGACGTGAAGAAACTGAATTACGATTGACCGCTCTGTCTGACCATGCGGAGACTCGTTCTACTGCCGCGTTCCTTCTCGTAGAAATAGCGGGATGTTTGTCGCTAATAGGCCGAATGAAATCGCGAGAAATTCGCGCTATTTATTCAAATGTCTGTATCATCCGCGTAGACAAACGAAACTCCGGAGTACAGTGATTTCGTCGGATATGAGAATTTATATGAAGCGAGAAGTGGTTATACACTATTAACGGTATTCCGTCGTTCCGGCTGCCGTGTTCTGTGTGCGCAAACTCAACCCCTTAACTTTCGGTCCCCCTCCCGCTTCGTCCTTCGTTCATGCGATTCCGGAATTCTCACAACGGAATGAATTCATTTGAATAAAGTGTAGGGCGAGCTGTTCCCCTCGACTCGCTGGTACACTTGGGCGATGGGGGGAACACTACGAGGGGGCGATTCGGGAGGAATATATAGGGGCGGATTCGAAGGGAAAGAGGAAGCCCTTTTAACCGGATCTCGTACCCTCGCGTTCGCTTTCCCAGCGAGAATATTCTTCGCACCCCCTTTTACAGCGTTTTACGCCGAAACGGGGTGGCTCGATGTGTGTGCTCGCAGTTTGCGCCTCTATCCCTACTAAAACTTGTTCGCTATCTCGACAAATGAACTTTCGACCCCTCGCCTATCCAGCGTTATCGAAGCGAAAGCAAAAGAAAAATAAAGTAGCGAGTAGCGAGTCTACTCGCTGAAATTGTATGCGAAGGAATTCTCGCTAGTTTCAGGAGGAACCCTCTCAGGCCCGGATTATTCCCAGTCCCACTGGGGGGCCCCCCCATCCAGACCCTGATTATTCTGAGCATTATCAAGAACCTTCATCGTAGAACTTGGTAGTAGTCTGATTGTTGTAACTACCATCAGAGTTCTCTTGCAGGCCCTGTTTATGGTAAGTTTCTCTAGGCCCCCCTTTCAGGCAATCATTATTTTGTTTCACAGGGGCCCTGTCTTGGTCCCCGATTATTCTGCCCCACCAGGAGGCCGCAGAATCTGATTATTCCGTCCCACTGGCGCTCCCTCCCAGGTCCGGATTATTCCAAGTCCCACTAGGGGGCCCCCCACCCAGACTCTGGTTATTCTATTACCAAGAACCGTCAACTTAGAACTTGGAGTAGTCAGGTACTGATTGTTGTAACTACCATCAGAGTTCTCTTGCAGGCCCTGTTTATGGTAAGTTTCTCTAGGCCCCCCTTTCAGGCAATCATTATTTTGTTTCACAGGGGCCCTGTTTTAGTCCCCGATTATTCTGCCCCACCAGGAGGCCGCAGAATCTGATTATTCCGTCCCACTGGCGCTCCCTCCCAGGTCCGGATTATTCCAAGTCCCACTAGGGGGCCCCCCACCCAGACTCTGGTTATTCTATTACCAAGAACCGTCAACTTAGAACTTGGAGTAGTCAGGTACTGATTGTTGTAACTACCATCAGAGTTCTCTTGCAGGCCCTGTTTATGGTAAGTTTCTCTCGGCCCCCCTTTCAGGCAATCATTATTTTGTTTCACAGGGGCCCTGTTTTAGTCCCCGATTATTCTGCCCCACCAGGAGGCCGCAGAATCTGATTATTCCGTCCCACTGGCGCTCCCTCCCAGGTCCGGATTATTCTATGTCCCACTAGGGGGCCCCCCATCCAGACTCTGGTTATTCTATTACCAAGAACCGTCAACTTAGAACTTGGAGTAGTCAGGTACTGATTATTGTAAGTACCATCAGAGTTCTCTTGCAGGCCCTGTTTATGGTAAGTTTCTCTCGGCCCCCCTTTCAGGCAATCATTATTTTGTTTCACAGGGGCCCTGTTTTAGTCCCCGATTATTCTGCCCCACCAGGAGGCCGCAGAATCTGATTATTCCGTCGCACTGGCGCTCCCTCCCAGGTCCGGATTATTCCAAGTCCCACTAGGGGGCCCCCCATCCAGACTCTGGTTATTCTATTACCAAGAACCGTCAACTTAGAACTTGGAATAGTTAGGTACTGATTATTGTAAGTACCATCAGAGCCCTCTCCCAGGCCCAGTTTATTGCAAGTCCTACCAAGCCCCCTTTCCAGGCAATCATTATTTTGTTTCACTGGGGTCCCATCTCAGTCTCTGATTATTCTGCAGACGGGGCTCAGAGTCTGATTGTTCTGTCCCACTGGCGCTCCCTCCTAGGCCCGTATTATTCCATCCCTTGAGGGCACCCACCTAGTCCTTGATCATTAAAAAAAAGCCCCCACACAGAGAACAAAAATCAATTCAGTTAACAAAATGTGTTCTTACGGGTGGCAAAACAAATGTTTGCTTGATCGAAAGGAATACCTCGTAGATCAAACCAACAAGCCGTCGAATCGAATGTTTCTTATCTTACTACGAAAATTATTTCGTTCGACCACGCAGAACATTTGTTTCCTCACCGGTAAGTGCTCATTTCGTTGATTGAATCAATTTCTTTTCTGAGTATCGTAACCCCCTTTGAGAAACCCTCTCCCTTAGAATTTCCGGAGAAAAATATTTTCACACAAAACATTCACAATAAGAACAAAAATACGAAACGCTGGGGTACGGCGGATATTGTATCGAGTGCACTCTAATAACGAACGTTGTACAACAAGAATATAATGGACGATGTTGTAGGAAGTTCGAGCTAATGAACGTTGGAAAACAGGAGTAAGCGAAGACGAAGCAGCCCTCGGCAAGGGACAGGAAGATGGTGCAGGTATCGGAGGGAGTCTAGCGAAGCGCCTGAAGGAGACGATGGGCGTTAAGGGTTGCTAGCAGCAGTTTGCCTCGTGGTAGCTTGGTCCCGGGAGTGAGGCATAGCCGTGGAGAACGCTCCGAGAAAGGTGCCCTGACAAAGACACCTTATTTCACGCCCAATGTACCTCGCCTCAGACGCGATCGTTAAGATACCTATCCAGCCTCCTTCGGGCGTCGCGTTGCCATTCTCTCTACCCCTTGGTCCTCGACCAATCGCTCGCTCTCCGTTGTTTCGCCCTGCAAGATTTTCACACCTTCCTCAACGCCGCGTCTCCTCGTTCCAGTTTTCAGCTCGCCCTTTCCCAATGGGCCATCGCGCCGTTCCTTATGGGTTTATGTTTCACCGCGTCCAACAACCGCCACCGGAAGTGTTATCCGAAAGCTTCTTCAGGCACCGCCACTATCCGCTGCTCTTGGTGTGGAGAACATCAGCCGCACAGACCCGGCAACGTTTACAGAGCGCAAACTCGCTCGATTATGCGCACGCGACCATTCGCGAGAGACTCCGACAGCCTCCCTCTAGGTCTCTCAACGGTTCTGCAGCCTCCTTACCCAAACAATCTCACTCCTCGCCACGCCGGAAGCCATCGGCGTTACCCGGGATAACGGTATTATTATTATCCTCGTTAAATATTATTATCACTGTTATTATTTGGAGTTTTAGGATTCCAGGCGAAGGACCATACGTAAATTAAGTGAATAATGGAGAGAGAGAGAGAGCGGTGGAACATTGTGTCACGGTTTTTCCCCGACGGGGTCGAAGCCTTATTGCGCAAGGGGCAAAATGGACCATCTCTTGTCAATCTTTCGCCGAGAAAGGCGTTTTCTCGAATGAAAGACCCTTTTCCGTTTTACCCCCAGGGCTCTCGGGCGGATTTGACGCTGCTTGACCGACGAATTGCGGAGAGCTGGAAGGGTTTCGAGAGTTTTTATTTAGGTGAGTCATGTGAAGGTACTGGTGGGACATTGTGTCACGGTTTTTCTTCGATGGGGTCGAAGTCTTGTTGCGCAGGGGGCAAAATGGACCATCTCTTGTCAAACTTTCGAAAAGGCGTTTTCTCGAATGGAAGACCCTGTTCCGTTTTGCCCCCCGGATATGACGCTGCTTGACCGACGAATTGCGCGCGTGGGAATTGCGAAGTTATATCGCGTCGTCGTGCAGCGGAGAGCTGGAGGGGTTTCGAGTGTTTTGATTTAGGTGAATCGTGTGAAGGTGCACGCGGCTGGAATAGTTGAATACCCGAAACGTGGCGGTCGCTGTGTTCCCACGCGATTGTCGGTGAGAGCTTTCAGCCACGATGGAGATTGATGAGGCCGACCATTAATCAACCCTTGTCTGGCAGCGGTGCCCGCTGGCCGGCGGGTCAGTCCGCGGACGGGTCGGTGAAGAGGCGTGAGGGAAGAACCGGGCGGAAAAATCTCGAGGCAGATATACCATAGATAAAGGGGAGACGGTAAACTATATGGAGGAAAGAATAATGCGGATACATTACGCTCTCGGCAGTCACTGATAAGGGGATAGCGGGGCAAGATGGACCGTCTTCGACGATTTCTTTGCGGGCGGTTGAGTTTCGTACGAAACGGAGGTGGTCCGTTTTGCCCCACGTATCTTCGTTGCTCGATTTTTCTTGCTTTATTTCCTCGCTCCTCGTCACTCCCGGAGGAAACGACCATTGGCTCTCGCCCTCTCGCTGGCTCGCAGCACTGGGGTGCATGTGCCGTTGTTTATCCACCCACCGTCGCCGGTCTCACTCGAAACTTTTTACGGAACAAGAGCACCCTCCGCTTCACACTGTGTTTTGTACGGAACAAAATATAATATATCCTACTCGTGGAGTTTTTTTTCCCACGGCAGTGATCCCTTAACCCCCTTTTATTTTCCACGAAAAGTTTCGCCCTCGCCAACGAGAAGATACGTCGTAAGGGACGGAGGATGGGGATATAATTTTTTTTTTTTTTTTAAGGACACGAATGAGGAAAAGCTCGCAACATAAAACACAAGAGTCTCAACTAAAATAAACGACATCGGTTCGTTTTGCCCCCTTTCTTTCCCTCATTATATCTTGTGTCCATTTGTGTCGCCGAAAGAAGCGAATTTCAGTGATAAAAAGAAAACCATGTAAACATTATTCGCCGACCAGCATGTAAATCGTCATCAGTTCAAAAGTGCCCGCACCTCAACTTACTTGAACCCCTACGGAAACGGCGGAGCGGACCGGCTCGTCCCGAAAGAATTTACCAGAAAAGCCGGTCCCAAAGCTGGGCCATATTGCCCCGAACAACCCTTCGGACTCTTGTCGCCGAAAGAATCGAATTTCAGTGATAAAAAGAAAACCATGTAAACATTATTCGCCGACCAGCATGTAAATCGTCATCAGTTCAAAAGTCACCGCACGTCAACTTACGTCAACCCCTACGGAAACAGCGGGGCAGACCGGCTCGTCTCGTAAGAATCTACCAGTAAAACCGGTCCGGAAGCTGGGCCATATTACCCCGAACAACCCTTCGGACTCTTGTCGCCGAAAGAATCGAATTTCAGTGATAAAAAGAAAACTATGTAAACATTATTCGCCGACCAGCATGTAAATCGTCATCAGTTCAAAAGTGCCCGCACCTCAACTTACTTGAACCCCTACGGAAACAGCGGAGCAGACCGGCTCGTCTCGTATGAATCTACCAGAAAAGCCGGTCCCAAAGCTGGGCCATATTGCCCCGAACAACCCTTCGGACTCTTGTCGCCGAAAGAATCGAATTTCAGTGATAAAAAGAAAACCATGTAAACATTATTCGCCGACCAGCATGTAAATCGTCATCAGTTCAAAAGTGCTCGCACCTCAACTTACTTGAACCCCTACGGAAACAGCGGAGCAGACCGGCTCGTCTCGTAAGAATCTACCAGAAAAGCCGGTCCCAAAGCTGGGCCATATTGCCCCGAACAACCCTTCGGACTCTTGTCGCCGAAAGAATCGAATTTCAGTGATAAAAAGAAAACTATGTAAACATTATTCGCCGACCAGCATGTAAATCGTCATCAGTTCAAAAGTGCCCGCACCTCAACTTACTTGAACCCCTACGGAAACAGCGGAGCCTCCCGGCTCGTCTCGTAAGAATCTACCAGAACAGCCGGTCCCAAAGCTGGGCCATATTACCCCGGACAACCCTTCGTAGCTTGTCGCCTACGTGCCGGGTCGAGACCGGCCGAGTAATAGAATCGCGCCCGGAGGAAAACCCGCGAATTCACGAGAGTTCGAAGAAGTCGTCGCAGGGCGAGAAGGTGGACGGGAAAGATGAGCGTATGGATCGTGGACGGCGCGGGGAAGGAAAGATCAAGGCGTCGCACGACTCTCGTTCCACCGGAGCAAAGATCGAAGCGGGCATGAGAGATAGCCGAGCGGCGAACTTCCTTCGTAACTTTAGATTGAGTTCGCGGGCCCGCTCCGGAGACTTCCACGTCCCCGACGACATCGGGCGTCGTCGTTCGCCAGCGAGAAGAGCTCACTTCCGCTTATCGTCTAATATCCGCGGACCGAAGTATCGCGCGACCTCTTCGCCCCCGAACTCGCCGGGCATTGCGATGCTTCGTCTCTTTCGTCTCCACCGGTTCAACCTCGTCGGCGAGGCTTTTGTGCCCTCCGCGGCTGTTCGGCATCCCGATTCGGCCCGCCTTTGCATAGCGAGCCGACAAAGGCTCCCTCCGCAGCCCGGGAAATTGAGCGCGAGCGAGGTCCCTCCACTTTGCTTAAACGAGTTTCGCCGAGTCTCGTTTGCCGCGACCCGGCGTTCCCGCTTCGAGATTTCTCTTCTGCTCTCTCGGTCTTGTCCTGCCTTCGGAGTTTTTTCCGATGTCGCGGTACGGTTCGATCGCGAGGATTCGCTCGAGCGCGAAACATCCAATTAAATAGTTTGTATTGCTGATCGCTTTTTTCTCACGACTGAATGCTACGAGTTATCGCTGAAAGAGTAACTTCGGTGAATTTGTCAAGTGGCGTTGGATGGGAAAATATGTAAATAGATACCAAGATTTTTTATATTTAAGCTACTGTACGCAAGACTAGTCAAATGAGTGCTAAATTTTCTCAAGTGACTGATTGACTGATTGACTGATTGACTGATTGACTGATTGACTGATTGACTGATTGACTGATTGACTGATTGACTGATTGACTGATTGACTGATTGACTGATTGACTGATTGACTGATTGACTGATTGACTGATTGACTGATTGACTGATTGACTGATTGACTGATTGACTGATTGACTGATTGACTGATTGACTGATTGACTGATTGACTGATTGACTGATTGACTGATTGACTGATTGACTGATTAATATTTCTCTTGGTTGAGGACACACGCGACAATACAAATTAACCTCCTTTATAGTCAATAAATGCATACAATGTTGGGTATCGAATTCTAAACATTTAGCACTCAATTAGCTATCTTAAGTACAAAGGGATTGGTTCGTGTTTCGATATCACGTTGTATTCGGAACATCGCAAAATTTATTATGCTGGATGGATGCCTGGTGCAAACATAGGGGAGAGCGGGTAAAATGGTCCCCATCACTGACCCGACAGGATTTATTTTTTATTCCGCTCCAGGGAAGTGCAAGAGAAGAGTAATCGGGCGGATGTGAAAAACCGCATGAGGCTCAGGACCGTCGAAGCTGCGGTCTTACTTCTCGATTTTCCTATCTCGTCGCGCCGCGAACAAAGAGTCGTTAGCCTTCAGGGCAGACAATAGATTTCGGTTTCTCCGCGAACCACCGAAACGGTTTTCAATTGGCTGTTCCACAGTTCCTCAGTTTGGGACGATCGGCTTCCCACGTCTATTACGGCAAACTATTCGACACCCTAAACCAGTTCGGTCATCGGTATATCTGCAGTTTGTATGGATACAGAACTGATAGCGAAATCGGGGCAAAACGGACCGTTTTGCCGATCATTCACAAGACCATTAGAACCGTTTTGAATGGAGCCCTTTCTATCAAGGCAAACTATTCGAAACCCCAAAACGGTCCGGTCATCGTTGTATCTGCAGTTTGTATGCATACATAACTGATCGTGAAACCGGGGCAAAACGGACCGTTTTGCCGATCATTCGTCAGACTATAAAAACCGGTTTGGATCGAGTCCTTTCTATCAGAGCAAATTATTGTAGACTCCAAATCGGTCCAGTCGTCGGGAGCAGATATGCAGTTTCTGTAAATATAGGACTCATAGCGAAAAGGGGGCAAAACGGGCCGTTTTTCCCCGGTCATTCGCCGGACCATAAAAGCCATCTCGAATGGAGGAAACTCGTCCGTCTTGCCCCGCGTTCCACGATTCAGACGCCTTCACCGTTGATCCCGAACCGCGCATCTCAACGAAACACCTACGGGGCAGACATTCTCAGACGAAAGTTCCCAAGTTACAAGAGACGATAGTAGATTAAACTTTTTTCTGCTTTCCTCCGAACATATCATCGTCCGGCGTTGTCAGAAACATCCGCTGATGCGTACCGGGCTCCTCCCCCTTCGGAGCGGGAAAGAGAAGAAGAAAACTGAGGGCCCCGAGGCGCATTTGTCTAATTGGATTTTTATGCTCCGTCGGATTCCTTTCTTATATCCTCGTTTTTCTTCTTTTCTTATTCTTCCCGTTCTCGCCCTCATCCTGTAATGCCCGGTTATGGAATGGCAAATTACGTCAGAACTCACCCAAGATTGTGGTTGTCGGTGTTGTCGGGCGCGTCCTCGTTCGCCGTGTCCTCGGTGAGGGGCCCCTGTGTCACATCCACACCCATGCTGCCGAGATCGAGGGCCGCGTAAGTTCTTCGCGCCTGAACTCTCGTGCCTCCTCCTCCGCCTCCTCCTCCTCCGCCCGTGACTTCGCCGCCCCGTCCGCTGCTGCCGACCAATTCCTGATAGAGCTCGTCGAATATCGCGCTACTGTTGCCATTGCTGTTCAGAGCGTCGTCGAGACGCGCCGGGTCGAGATGGTAGTTCGGATTCTCGAAAGACAGAAGACCGTTCTCTGCGAAAGAGGAAAAAGAAAAATGAAAAATTATGCCCATAGTAGTGGCGATTCGTGGTCGGACACATCGATCGATCCCACATGGAAAAAATATGTATATGGAAGCTTATTTTAACCGAAAAGTTTTGTATTTTGCGGACATATTTTTGCAATGATATTTTGTGCATGTATCGGGTAGATGCGGCCAATATGCCGGTTCATATTCGGCACTTTGGCACGTTCACATCTCTAACACTCACGACTCTTCCAGAAAAGACAGCCCTAACAACTCTACCACATACCAAATTTACCAGAAAAACATCTTTACCATATTCCAACTCTACCGTATTAGAACTCTACCAGAAAGTAACAAAACTCTACCAGAATCAAAATAAAACTCTACCGGGCTTGAAATAAAATTCTACCGGGCTTGAAATAAAATTCTACCGGGCTTGAAATAAAATTCTACCGGGCTTGAAATAAAACTCTACGGGAATACAAGATATTTCGGTGGAGTTTTAATTCCATTCCAGTAGAGTTTTAATTCCATTCCGGTAGAATTTTAATCCCATTCCATTTAATTCTGGTAGTTTTTTGACGTTCTGCTAGAGACCGTGGTCGATTTCTAGTACGGTAGAGTTGTAATATGGTGGAGATGTTTTCTGGTGGAGTTGTGAGTGGTAGAGATGTAAATGTGCCGACACTTTTATCTCACGGGCACAAAAATATATCAATTTTCGGTGAAAGGTCGAAAAGTTTTTTTTTAAGCAGATGACATTTTTCTCATAATTATTTCCATGTGGGTATCCATGCCAAGAAGCAATACACGTCAATTTTTATAGCTCATGGTGGAGTTTGACCTAGCTTTAAAAAAAAGGTTTAAAACGTGCGTTTATTCATTTCATATTTCATTTACTTTTTTTTATGCATACGACAGATACGGCGAAGAGAAGTTAACTTATGCGGGATTTTACTGGAAATCGTGTGAGTGTGTGTGTGTGTGGTTGGTGTCTTCGTTAAAAGTTCGAAGATCGTCGCAAAGCCTGAATACATACGTGCCATATACATTACATATACATACACAAAGCCTGACTATATAAATTTGTTTTCGCATTGACAAATGCGTCAATATTCGTTACTCTATCTTCAAACGAACGTACGATATCGTATAATTTTTTTTTTTTATAAATATAATTTTGCAATACCGCAAATTTTACAATAACACGAAGTGGCGAAAGTAGTAAAAATCGTCAATCGTTTCCCCGGACTCCGTTTTCTGGGTGAGAGGAACGATCGGTGAAACGATGCTTTTTTTTTTTCTGCAGATTGATAATGAGACTCACTCAAGCTCCTCAGTAGTAGAAGCGCACCGATTAAGATGTTGCAGAGCCATCGGCAAAGCGTGTCCATAAGGGTGGCGAGGTAGCGACCACGTTGACGCCGACTCAGTCATGTCGCCGTGCGGCCGGCGAGCCGCGAAAGGAGGCCGCGAGTTTGCGTAACCCCGCGCTAACTCGCGGGTCGGAGAGTATCTCTCTATTCTACGATTGCGTTTGCATGAGGTACACATACGCGTTCCAGTTTCGGGATTCCCGGGCGCAAATTTACGGTTAAGAGCTGTTTGCGGCCGCGCCAGGTCGGCCACTCGCCGGACATTAAAGAGCCGCTCGGCCGGCGCGAACTTTGGAGCACAAGAGGGAAATTAAACACCAGCCTCGACGGCGCATACGGACGCACTGCTGTCCTGTTCTACGACGATTTCACATCCCTGGTGGGAGTTTCGGAGCGTTACATTGAGCCCCGACAGGATCTGGTCAGGACCTGGTTGGGGCCCAATGTAACGCTCGAAAATGTCTACTGCGATGTACACGAGTTAGTCACTAATATTGAGATTGAATCGAATTAGCTACTAAGACGAACTAATTAGTCACCAAGGTTGAAACTGAATCGAATTAGTCACTAAGAGGAACTGATTAGTCACTATAATCGAGAATGAATCGAATTAGTCACTAAGACGAACTGATTAGTCGCTAAGATTGAGATTGAATCGAATTAGTCACTAAGCAGGACTAGTTAGTTACTATGATTGAGATTGAATTGAATCAGTCATTGGGACGAACTAATTAGTCACTTTGATTGAGATTGAATCGAATTAATCACTAGGACCAACTAATTAGTCACTTTGATTTAGATTGAATCGAATTAGTTACTAGGACCAACTAATTAGTCACTTTGATTGAGATTGAATCGAATTAGTTACTAGGACCAACAAATTAGTCACTTTGATTGAGATTGAATCGAATTAGTCACTAAGACGAACTGATTTGTCACTGAGATTGTGATTGAGATTGATCTCTGAGTGTCAGACTTCGGTCCAGGCCTGGATGTTGGGTAGAAAGGGGCAAAATGGACCTGAGATGAGACTTTTATTTTAAATGATTCATTTTGCCCCGCACGGAAATAAAATATTAGCTATAACTGAAATTACAATGAATGATGAGCCGACTCGGCTAATCTACCACACTCTCAAACCCCACCATATTCAGCTCCACTCCTTTTGTTACCCATATTTCAATACTTTTTTTTCGTTTTTTTACGCAATATATTCAGCTTACAATATATCAGGT
Source organism: Exephanes ischioxanthus (assembly GCA_958510785.1). Lineage (NCBI taxonomy): Eukaryota > Metazoa > Arthropoda > Insecta > Hymenoptera > Ichneumonidae > Exephanes > Exephanes ischioxanthus. Next base: position 10,998,171 of record OY294022.1, on the reverse strand, counting down.
CGTACATGTGTGTCGTGCGTACTTTTAATAATTCAACCGCTTGATACGTTAATCCATTCCGGATAGCCGGATCGAAGTGTACGTATGTATTATTATCACTGAAAAAAAAATAGTTGAATTAACCAACTATTGACACACATTCAAAGTCGTTACCCAAACACGGTTGGTACAACAAAAGTGTTGATTCGAATCGTCTGGAGCGAACAATTGTTGAGTAAATTCATTTCACCTTAGTTTTAGCCGTAGAGAAGAGCGGGGCAAAATGGGACACCGTGGCAAAACGGGACAGAAAGTCCGGATGTATCGACGGGGCAAAATGGGACAACAAAAGTGGTTGGGAAATCGCGTTTTGCTTCACTGTTCCATTTTACCCCGCTCTCCCCTCCTAAACGAATAACAGCTTCGAACGTATCTCATCGCGTAATTTGGCAAATTTAACTATCGCTATTTTAGATTTTTTATTATTTTTTCAAATTCTACAGAAAACCGATGAAAGTTACCGCGTTTCAGATGCATTTGTTACGCAACGGGGAGGTAGAATTTAGGAGCTTCCGCTATCTATACAGGCAGGGCGAACGTGGGCGAAGGTAGGAGGAAGCAACTGGGTAAGAACGGGACTATTGGAGTTCAGTTTGTCTGGCAAAATGGTAACGAGTCTATGTTTGTGTGCGAAGGAGAGGATCGTGCCTCGGAGGGGCTGAGTTTCCGTTTTGCAAAGTTTCAAACACGCTTCCCGTATTAGAACACGAAAGATGGAGAGATAGCGCGATAGAGATAGATGGACTGTAGATAGAGGAAAGGAAACTTGGGCGAGATGACAGAGCGTGGGTGTTTGCAGGAGAGAAAGAAAACGACGCGATAGCCGGGACACAAAAGGAGGGGTGGAAAAAGTAGCGAAGAACAGGAGGAGATAGGGAGAGAGAAAGAGGGAGAACGAGAGAGAGAGAGAGAGAGAGAGAGACTTTGTCACCACCCTCGATGAGTCACCGTATCGATCCAATCGACAAGCTGGCGAGGCTGCGAGGCTTTTCAACATCCTCACCGGCCATCATCCCTCTTTCGAGTCTCCACCTTCTTCTCCCCCCCCCCCCCCCCCCCCTCCCCCCTGTACCCCTTGGGTCGGCTCCCCTGCGACAATCTTTACGTAAGCACAGTTTTCTGGGAAATACATAAATTCGCGGAAATACACCTTCTTCCAACTTCTGAGACCTCCACTGAGGATCGCAGAGTCACGTGCCGCGCTCATCGATCTCTCTCGACAATTTATATTTTTTATTTTTTCGGAAAGTTTTTTTGTTCGCAAATAACTTATAGGTAAAATTTCATTTTCGTGGGGTATTGATATTACCCGTTGAAATGGAATTATTATGCACCAGCGCGTGCTCAGCAGGATGAGGAAAAGATATTACGGTAGCATCTCCGATATTTACTGGACTGTAAGAAAACATTGCAATTTAATGTACTGGACTGGGGGTTGTTATGCAAAAACTGGTACATTAAATTTCATGTATAATTGTGGTGAAAAATTAATATACTATTTCATTGAAGTTAAAGTATTTTTATAGAAACATTATAGTAAATTAATAAAAACAAAGTATTTTCAATGTTTTTAATACACTGATGATTGATTTTTCATCACAATTTTACATGAAACTTAATATACCAGTTTTTGCACAAAACTGCCAGTCCAGTACATCAAGTGTAATACGCATTTTTTTACAGTGCAGCAGTTACTAATATTATTATTATTTTGCGATTTATGTACCGCGAAAACATATGTGATAACCCACAAATTGTGATAAGCTGGGTTGAAGGACCTCGTCTAATCGCCAGTTGGTTTCCCAGTCAAAAAATTAATATTCAAACCACTCAAACTTATGCAACTTAACTTAACTATTAAACTTTCTTTATCACCCCGTTTAAGGTGACCGATAAAGTACGTATACTTTATTGCTACTTTCATTATTTTATTCAAATTTTCACAATTATTTTATCGTTCATTATTTATCGATAATTATTTTATTAGAGGAGACCGGGGACAAAAGTAACACGGGTCAATTGTAACAAGCGGCTGGGCAACGCTGCGCACGATCGGACGCATCGGATATGAAGTGAGCAACATTATAACATCACCTCGTAACGTGATGTTTATAATGTTGCTCACTTTGCGCAGCCGCTTGTTACAATTGACCCGTGTTACTTTTGTCCCCGGTCTCCCCTACTACTTTCATTATTATCAAATAATATTCTCCGCGAAATATAACGAAAGAATATTCACCGTAAAATTGATATTTACAGAGAATCGGATCTAAGAATTGAAGAAGTGAATTGAACATTTTGTTTCGTAAAAGTGTCGAGCAGCCGTGAACGATTCTTTCTAATTTTATCAGCTCTTTCGGCTCGAAAGGTTCAAAACGAAAAAAAAAAAGTGTAAAAAGCTTGAGGAACTCGAGGGTCGAAAAGTAAATTCCGGAGTCTGTTCAGACTGGGCGTTACGGGAACACAGGGGTCCGAAACGGTTCTTTCCAGCTCTATCGTTACCGCCGAGCCCGCTCTCATCACGGCAAGAGAGAAAAGGCCAGACCAATTCCAAAAGGGCTCGTTAAGCTTTACTGCTGTACTCTCTCCCAGTCGGACTCGGTGGTCCGCTGAAAGGTCGGGATATTTTTCTTTCTGCTTCTAATTTTCCGCGATATACATCGAGCCGAGGTTTGACTCTTCGCCGGCACTCGCGGCCCATTCGTTCGTTCTCCCGTTGCTCCACCCGTTAGATCGTTCGGCTTTATTATACCCGAAGGTTATTCCACCGGGACAGGGCCAAGCTGGCCGTGCAGAAGCACGAGTGGCGACCAAGAAAAGAGGGTTGTTTTCGTACGTGTGCCATTCGTTGATAGGGGCCGAGAGCGGGGCGAGACGGAACACCGGGGCAAAACGGACCGTGTTACCAAATTTTTTGCGACACTAAAAAAAAAAAAAAAGGGAAAATTCATATTGCCCCGGTTATCAGCGAACTCTTATTTTTCATCCCCTCCGACCAGTGTCTCATATTCTCTCGGGTTCTTCGCTAACGATGACGCAATTTGCTATACAAGTATCGTTCGCGGAGGGGTAAGAGGATAATGGTCACGGGGCACGCCCTTCCACCCTTTATTCCATCGCCGGTCGTACAACCGTAACGAGCCGACGGAAGTTACTGGCTCGCTTCCCTCTCAATCTCGCTCTTCACGGCAATGTAATTCAGTCGTTTGGAGCAAAACGACATCCGATGGGATCTCGACTCTTCGATACGATTTCTTTCCACCTTTACCTTTTACACCAATTAAAATAATGTAACGACCGAGCGAACGAATAACGCGCGTATTTGGTTTTGAGGCGGATATTATTACACTGTAAAAAAAATAAACTATTTTGAAAATTAATGAACGGTATTGGAAGCACTTTTACATAAACCGTTTCTGAAATTTCAACCGCATGTGCAATTTTACAGTGAAATTTCTATTTTCAATTAACATTTTTTTTTGTAAATTTTAGGCACATTATTTGTAATGTTAATATCTGGTATTTTCATTTGACAAAAAAGTACATTAATGTTCAATTGATGTAAATAATGTAAGGAAATTTCAATTTCCAGTACATTAAACTTACAATTTATTTTTACAGTGCAACAATGATCACGGCTAGATATCTCGAGTACGAACTGTTACACGTCCGATCGTTCGGACGTCTCAGTCCAGACTGTTTTACATGACGATCGATCTTGTATCGATCGTCCGTTCGTTTGTCTGACTATCCTTAACGAATAGTCAGCTCCATATTCGTTACGGTAATTTATTTAAATGACTTATATGTTGCAAAAAAATCTTTTCTCCCTGCTCAACGTTATTTCATCGCCGGTCGAAGAACAGTAACGGGCTAGCAAAACTTACCAGAGCGCGTCTCGATCTCGCGATTCCTGGCAATGTACTTCACTCGTTTGGTGCAAAACGGTACCCTGGAGGATTTCGAGTCTTCGATACGGTTTCTCTCAACTTAAGCTTTTATACCAATTAAAATCATCCATTAAAGGGACTTGTCTTATAAAAAAAAAAAGCTTTTCTCCCCCCCAGAGGTTCGCCCGCCCATATACTGTACCATCGAACAACGGCGTGCCGCCCGGTACATCTCGGGATCGCATGCAATGTAACGAAGTAATTATCCCCAGGCACGCATGCGCCCCTCGGACACGAAACCCTCTCAGTTTACCTGTTACACTGACGTATCGACATACGAACTATGTTCCGAAAAAAAAAAAAAAAAACTCCTTACTCATCGATCGTTATGTTATGTTATGTTATGTACGGGCCGTATCCCTCCACCATTTCCGTGCCATTTTCCTCGTGCCATTTTCCTCCCACTCCGTACATAATTTCCAATTTTTTATTTATTTTGCTTCGAAACGATAAAGTAACGCGGAAACGACAACTGGACGACAGGAACAGTTCGTAAAAAACGAGAAAGCGAGAAATTTAAAAAAAGCTCTTTATTCATCGATCGTGCCATTTTCCTTCCACCCTGTACATAATTTCCAATTTTTGTTAGATTACAATTACTAAACGATAAAGTAACGCGGAAACGACAACAGGACGACACGAACGACTCGTGAAAAACGAGAAAGCGAGAAATTAAAAAAAAAACGCTCTTTATTCATCGATCGTGCCATTTTCCTTCCGCCCCGTACATAATTTCCAATTTTTTTTGTTATATATATATATAATTTCTTTTTTTTACATTACTTCGAAACGATAAAGTAACGCGGAAACGACAACTGGACGACACGAACAGCTCGTGAAAAACGAGAAAGCCGGTTTATACTGCAGTCGCCTGCAGTAGCAAAGTTGAGCAGATATTTGTTTTCGAGCGGTAAAACGCGCCGTAGAACGGACCGGGTGGCGGGGAGGGGGGTGGGTGGGGGGGGGGGGGGGGCTGGTAACTCTGCACAGTAACTCCGACGTGTAATGCCACAGAGTAGCGACTACCGGTCGCCCTGGCAAAGTCCCTCTTTCTATGTACAATCTATACATTACAGACATATATATTTATATACATATATATATACATATATATATATATGTAACGTACCTAGACCGTTATATATACGGTAGGTACGTCGGCGCTTAGACGTCGCGACGCCGTTCATGCACGGCGCCACACGCAACCTCCCTTAAACGCTATTACTCTTCCTGCCCTCCCCGTCCCACCTCCTCCGGACAGAGTAAGGCCTCTTTATATATATGTATATATATATATATCTTTACATATACACACACCTATCCCGGAATTCCCTTCGTTTCTCTCAAAAGCGGCGACGAGGTGGAGCAGCGTTGCTCGAGAGGTAATTTAAGTACAAGTAAAATTTCACGTGCCCTCCCCCCACCCCCTCCTCCCGTCCCTCAATGCAATTTACCGGGCGAGTATCTCGAGAGAGGAGAAACATTAATGCGACAGTCTCCTCGCGTTTATATCGAAGTCTGTTTTTTTTTTTTTATTTTTTTTTTTTTAAACATAGTCGATGCCAGAAAGTGTATTAAGCTCGTTAGCGTGAGAAACGTCTCGACGTATTTGTCACGTCGGGTCGCAAGGCGATCGAGAAAATTTGTATTGCCTCGTCCGGGCCGACCGGAAGCGTCGGGCGAGAGAGGGAGACTCTACTGTAGCGTTATGCCTCAATTATACATAGTAAGGTACGCTCGCTCGATATCTTTCTCGGCCAGCGGGAATCGATCCGTTTTCTAACGAGAGCTCGGGGAGGGAGGGGGGGAGAACAAAGTATACGGTACCGAGTACAGCGAGGCAAGCTCCGTGTAATTTGCATGTCTGCGTATATATATATATATACACAGATATGTATATGTATATGTGTGTGTACTCGTTACAGGGCGGGACGGCGGCATGTATGACCGTAGCCACTCAGACCGGAAGGCGGCGGCGAACGTTTGACTGTTCGGCCAATTTTAACTTCACGCTAGCTTTAAGGTGTTCTTCTTATACAGCCGCACTTCTTGGTCTCCGCATAGACTAGTACTGCATAGTGGGGCACAGAGCGCATTTTTTTTTTTTTTGCAACCCATACAAATGTTCCGAGCGTTACAGCTCTGACGAGGCCCCGGCCAGGGCCCCGCCAGGTCTGTAACGCTGAGAATTGTCCTCCAGGGAGGGCCGAGTTAAAAAAAAATGGCACGAAAATGTTGCTCATAGCTGGTACTTTGGAGTTCCAGCTGAAAATGGTCGATTGCGAGCGTTACACAGGGTCAGTACTGGCACAGACGTCGGCCAGCACCAGGTCTGTGTGTCGTTTCCACTGGGGTTGCTACCAGACGGTTTTGCCGCGTGCAACTGCAGATTCAGAAACGTGGCTGCGAGTTAACTTGTGTCATTATTCAGAGGTTTTAGGGTTCAGTTCTGACGAGGCCCCGACCAGGACCTTGCCAGGTCTGTAACGCTGAAAAATGTCCTTCCAAAGGGCTGCGTTGAAGAAACTGCTAAAAAATGTTGCCTACAGCTAGTATTTTCAAGCTCCAGCTGAAAATCCATGCAGGGCCAGTACTGGCACATGGTCGACAGGCACCGGGCCTGTCCCTCATTCCCATTGGTGTCTCAACCGAAAGGTTTTTCACCGCTCGCAACTGCAGAGGCAGAAAAGTGGCTGCGAGTTAACTTGTGTTAAGATTCAGCTTTGACGAGGCCCCGACTAGGGCCCTGCCAGGTCTGTAACGCTGGAAAATGTCCTGCAGCGAAGGACAGACTGAAGAAATGGCGCGAAAACCTTTCCACATAGCTGGTATTTTGGAGTTCCAGTTGAAAATGGCCTATCGTAAGCGGTACACAGGGCCAGTGCTGGCACAGGCGTCGGCCAGCACCGGGCCTGTCCCTCATTCCCACTGGGGTCGCTACCGGACGGTTTTCCCCGCTCGCAACCCCAGAGGCAGAAACGCAGCTACGAGTTAACTTGTGTTATGATTCAGAGGGCGTTCGCGTGCGGGTTACATTATATCATGCACGTGTTCGGAGCCCTATCGCCGGAGCGTGAATTTAATTGAAACCTTTACGTTGGAAATTCTTCTCCTCGCGATCTTCGCTCGTTCGTTCTCCACTCGCCCCCGCGACTCAACCCCCTACATCGCGAGTCGCCGCGCTCCGTTTAGCATCAGACAGTGAGGTTTTATAACGGCTCTCGGTGTTCCACCATTATGAATACAGATTAAACTCTGTCATCGCTCTTAATTAATAGGCGAGAGACTTCGCCTGGTGTGCTTATCGTTCACACCGGCTCTCGCAAGCTCGCTCGCCCCCCCCCCCTTCCCCCCCCCCCCCCCTTGTCGACCACGACCGTCAGTTTATCGCCACGAAGGCAAAGAAACGAGAGATTACATCTATCCTCGTTGAATAAAAATAATTGCCCATACGCCGGCAAAGTTCGTAATGGATCGGTGCGAAATTGTCGTTGGGCAAGCCGCCTCTGCTCCCCGGTCACGCACCAACCACTCTCTGCAACCCTGTACATCTCGAGTGACTTTGACTAATTAATATTCCATCGGCATTCTCGACGGCGTTTAAAAAAATATATATATATATATTTTTTATATTTATGTTTCCTCGTGGAAGAGGCTAAGTTTACGTAAAAAAACATTCGAGATTTTGGAGTAAGGTAAAGGGCCCAGTTTGTCACAGGGTCAGGGAAGAAGAGCGGGGCAAAACGGAACAGCGAGCCAAAAAGCAATTTATCAATAATTTTCGTAACTTTCGACAGTTTCAATTTTATCAGATGTAGAAATCTTTTGATGTTATGAAAAAAGCTGCAAAGTAATTTGCACATAGCTTCTTCATTTCCAGCAATTTCGCCCATAGCTTCCTCTGTGAGGAAGCCGAAAATCGATCAGAGAATTTTCTCATGGAAAAAGCCATGCGCAAAATTGCAAGAAATGAGGAAACTCTGTGCAAATTACTTTGCAGCTTATTATTATTATTATTATTATTAATTTTCACTCGTCCGGTTCTCTGCGCGACCCTTTGAGAGCGGTTATCGGGAAGGTGTCCGATGGTAGGCTGGCTATACCGGACCGGCAAAGCGACCTGGGGGAACCTCGGACGGGGGAACCTCGGACGGACTGTAATCCAATTTGACGACGTCTTCTGGCCTACTTCGACCAGGCGCTTCGCTGGCATCGGCGCCATCTTGAAATAGTTGCAGACCCTTCAACCTTCTCGCACACCCGCGAGCCCTGCACGAGCCCGGCTGCATGCAGAAATCGATAGCCCCGAGGATGGAGGCGATCTCTGAGAGTGGGGGGAAAAAAAATTGTTTTCACGATGTGACAAGTTGACGGTCGGCGCTTCCGATTAGTTCGTGGCGGGATGGCGCTGAAAGGTAATCGGTAAGTCGCGAAACGTTCCGATTGATCGCTTGGTTTATTGAGTGTTTACGCGAGGCCGCGCTCAGCCCGCGCTTTACTCTGCCCCAAAGCGAAAACCATAAAATGGCACGATTACGTCTCGGCCAGTCACGACTCTACCCGAACAACTCTACAGGAATCGATAATAATTTGAATAATAAATTATTATTATTTAATTTTTATGACTTATTTCTCATTCCGGTATGGTTTTATTCTTTTTCTGCAGCGATGTAAATTCGCGGTTCAAATTGTTTGAAATTTAAAAAATTATTACGTCACGGTCGTTCGAGAGTGGGTTCGGGGTTTTCATTCGCCGGACTGTTCAGCCTACAAATGCCTGCAGTAGAAGCTCGTGCTTTACCAGGCCCCAAAGCTAAAGAGTTAAAATGGCACAATTACGTCGCTGCCAGTCTCGACTTTACTCGCACAACTTTACAGGAATCAAAAATAATTTGAATAATAAATTGATAATAAATCATTATTATTTACGTTTTATGTACTTATTTTTGATTCCCGTAGTTTTATAATTTTTCTGGCAAGGATGTAAATGTACCGTTAACGTTTTTTTTTAAATGAAAAATAACCGAGTTCTGGTCGTTCGAGATTAGGTTCGAGGTTTTCATTCACTGGACCGTTGAAGGGGTTAAAATGGCACAATTACATCTCTGCTCGCACAACTTTACTGGAACCAACAATAAATTGAATAATAAATTGTTATTATCGTTATGATTGTTTAATTTTTATTAACTTGTGTTTTATTCCAGTAGTTTTATTGTTTTTCTGCAGAGTCGTAAATGTGCGTTAACATTTTTTTAAGTAAAAAATAACCGCGTTTTGGTCGTTCGAGATTTCCATTCACTGGACTGTTGGAAGGGTTAAAATTGGGACAATTACATCTCTGCTCGCACAACTTTACTGGAACCAAAAATGAATTGAATAATACATAGTTATTATCATTATTATTGTTTAATTTTTATTAACTTATGTTTTATTCCGGTAGAGTTTTATTGTTTTTCTGCAGAGTCGTAAATGTGCGTTAAAATTGTTCAAAATAAGAAATGATTGAGTTGCGGTTGTTCGAGATTGGGTTCGAGGTGTTCATTCTTTGGACTGTTTAAGCCTACGGGTGCATGCAGTAGAAGGGCATTATTCTATCTCGACGATTAATCACGCCGAGAATGCATGGCAACCACATGGTTATCTTTCGCCCGTTTTCGTCGTCTCCGTTCTTCGAGCCGCTCGGTTCGTTTTTCCGGCTCCGCGGGACAAGAAACCGAGTGCGAACTCGGGAGGCCGTAAAATTTCTGGGTGACACTCGCGACTGCTCGGTCTGTCTCATAGTTCGGCAAACTGTCCTCGTTAGATTCGCATTTAGATTACGAACACTCCCGGTATAATGGCCAAAGTTTCGTCTTCTCATATTTTTTTTTTCCTCCTCCTCCACCTCGGCTCTGCGAGATTGCGTGCCTAATGCCCCGGTCGCGAGGCTTTACCCGCTATAATAATTCCGCTATCGTCGAGTTACCGACCGAGCTCGACGGGGATCGACGAGGATCCTGCATCGTGCACTACGGGCACGAAAAATTTATGAATTTCGTGAAAACTCCCCTTGGAGTGCCAGATCTATTTCCCCGAAATACCGAGGAATAACCTGTAAAAAAAATTTATAAATTCGATGTACCGGACTAGAAGTTTTTATACAAAAACTGGTACATTCATTTAATGTACAATTGTGGCAAAAAAAATAATATTTACTGAGAGAAGGATCTAGTACGTACACAGTAAAAAATAATTTCGTAAAATCGGAATGCAAAATTTCGTAAAAATAATTTTGTTAATTAAGTGACAAATAAGTAACGAGTTTGTCACTTATTTGAATACACGAACTTGTTCTTTTATTTCCCGTGTCATTGACAATTTTCGTTTGTACTTTTATTTATAAAGCTAGAAAATTAACAAATACAAAATTGTAGACGTTTGTGGACAATAAATTGTTGTGAAAAGTACACTTTTTTTTTTACTGTGTATGACTATATCTTTTAAGAGATATTACCATAGCACATAGTAGTAGGGAATTAGGGCGCCACGTATGGTAGGAAGTACCGGATTTATAAGAATTTTTCATAGATGTTATGGTAAAAACTCTTGGAAAATGTGGGATTTTCCACCATAGGTGGCGCCCTAGTTCCCACCTACAATATGCTATGGTAATTTTTCTTAGATGATCGGTAATTTTTACGATATTCTTCTATCAGTGTCACGATCACTTTTTCATTTTGATTAAAGTTAATCATTGAAATTGAAGTACTTTTATACTAAAATTCAAGTATATTATTGAAAATAAAGCATTTCCAATGTTTTTAAGACACTGAACATTAATATTTCATCACAATCGTACATAAAATTTAATATACCAGTTTTTGCATACAAACTTCCAGTCTGGTACATTCAATTTCATAAAATGTTTGTTTTTTACAGTGTATAATCCCGCTATAATACTTCCCATTCCCCGAGCTCGGCAGGTATGGACGACGATCCCGCATCGCGCACTCTGAGCACGAAAAATTTATGAATTTCGTGAAAAAAGTCCCTTCCAGTCCCAGATCCATTTTCCCGAAATGCCAAGAGTTTCCATTCCTCGATATATATAATTCGAGACAACGTCGCTCGAACCTTTTCGATAACTGGATGTGCCATGGTCGAGCGCCCACGCGAAGCAAACCTTCGAGAAATCGACGAGAACGGCCCTCGCCAAGAAAATTCATCGGTCTTAAACCGCAAATTGTAAACACGTCCTCAACGATGAAAAGAGGAAGAGTGGAGAAGAAGTTGGTCGCGCAGGCGGGGGGGGGGGGGGGGGGGGGGAGGGGTGTGCAGTCGAGGGTGGTGTACGTGCCTCGCTTCCTCCGGACGAACTTTTCCCGATCGTGCAGCTAACCGATTCCTCTGGCTCGACCTCTCCGCGCGCACTTGGAGCTTGGCCAGGTGGCTCGTAGTTCACCAGCTCTTTTCTTGGTATTTTTTTTTTCAAATTTATTTTTATTTTTATTTTTTTCTTGTACTATCCCTCTTACCCCTCCCGCCGCTTCGCTGAAAATAGCCCGACGGACTTATTTCCCGAACGATCACCGTGTTCTCCCGTCCCGCCTCACTGTCCTCATCTCCTTCCTTCGATCAACTTCGTCGCTGCCCACTTCCGAAGAGTTTGCCTCATCCCCGTATGGTCGGCTCTTATCGGCAATGAAAATTCTTCGCCGGGCGACCCGGGTGCCATTTTTATCCGCCGACGCTCGTCCGGCTCGCCCTTTAGGACGGGCAGCGGCGACCTGGCCGCGATAGGAACCTCGCGAACTTGAGACACGGGGCAAAATGGGGCATCACAAAAATGACCGAAATTTTTTAAATCTTTTTTAGATTCCCCGTTTTGTCCCGTCCTTTGTTTCGCCATTGTGCCATTTTTCCCCTCGACGGCGATGCGACCTCCCGATCTCGTGCACTTTTCATGCCCAGTTTTTTCGCCATTGCCGGCGAAGCGAATTACTTCGAGGACCGCAGCCCTGCACTCGTCCTCCGTCCGGTTTGCTCGGAACGCGCATACCGGTCACGTCCGCTTCGTACACGCCGGTCTTGAGCGCCGTAGGTTTTAACCGTGTATACAACTAAGTGCCGGACGACCGTAAAACCGATATTGCCGACTCTCCCCGATAGCCCGACCTCCGCGCGACTACTTTACCCGAGGCAGCTTCGGTTAAATTTCAAACCCCCTTCTCACCACCCCCCCCCCCCCCCCCCCCCCCGCTACTTCACTCTCTATGGTCTCGCACCTCTTTCACCTTTCCCGACCTAAGCGCCCTGGCGACTCTCACGCGACTTCGATCAGCTTCCCGCGGAACTTATCGTTCGCTACCGTTACGGTTCACGTTCACAACCCCTCGACCGACGTACCCTTCTCTCCGGCTCCGTTGACCTTCCTGCGTTTTCTTTTTCATCCCACGGTTACGTTATTTGTTCGTTTACCGATTTAACTGCTCGGCGCTCAGGTGCGCAGCGACGCTCGTTTAATGCCTGTGCAAAACAAACTCGTGGCACTAAAGATAGTATTGTGCAATAGAGAAGCCTTTTTTTTTCTCTGCAAACGTATTTTTTTTTTTATTATTTCGTATCGTAAGCTATAACGGGACGTCGAGAAAAGCACTGCAGTCACATTCCGCGTGCTATCTAATTGGCAAACCAATTCGAAAGCATTGAAGAGATCTTTGGACTACTTTCCGGCTTGCCTTGCTTCGATCACGTCTTTAGTTACAATAGTTGTAAGGGTCTTTTTTTTTTGTGGCCGACGAAGCTATTGTCATCCACGATTGTTCACACAGCGCGCACACTCGTAAATGTACAATTATTTTTGGACAAAGAACTTTGCCCGTTTAAACCGATAAAATAGAATCAAAATAAAAAATTAAAATATCAACCTATTGAATCAATTAAATTAATATTCGGTTGATTTAACCCTTTGAGCCATACATTTTGACACTATAAAAACAATAAAACTTCCTCAATCTTTAGTTACTAACAATTAAATGTCCATTTTTTTAAAGTATCCGGTTATTGGATAGAAAATATTATAATCAAGAATCAGTCCATATTTCAACTCAATCGAAGCAAAAGTTTTAGAGATACGATGTTCGTTGTTAATTAATATTTTGCAATAAAAAAAACTCAAACTGTCTGTAAAAACCCGACCTCATCCTTCTAATACCCGCCTAAAAAAATAATTGAAGATCAACCTATTTTTTGGACAAAATCCTTATTCCTTGACAAAATAATATTGATATTAATAATAATAATAATATATTATAATATTAATAAGAATAAACTATTATTGTTACTGTTATTATTATTATCAATATTATTGTGTTTTTATTATTATTTATTATTAATAGCATCACTAATAATTTTGTACGATACGAAGACGAAACACAAAGTGCTGATTGTCAAAGGGAATTGGGGTGCTAAATTTTTTATCCCCCCGAAGACGGTAGCCAGAGTTTCCCCTCCTTCCCAGCCCAGCTCGGGAACGAAACGAGAATACAGTGTGCGACGAATGTACGAGTCAGGTACATCCAGCGTCCCGAGTTCGGGGATAACTGATGAAACGAACAAAACGAAGGGAGGACGAGCCCGAAGAATTAACCCAACGTCATTGGGGAGGGCTGGCCTCGCTGGTTCAGCGTGTTTCTGGGTTTTCATTGGATAATTTTCGTGTAACTACAAGAAGCACCCAGACGAGAGCTCGTATACCGGACGGGAGGATTACGTTGTCGCTGCTATACATTGGCGAGCCGAGGGTTTCACGATTTTCTTTTTTTTTCTTTTTTTTTTATTTCCTTCCAACACATCCTCTCTTCATTCCACCCTCGTTGGTTCCTCGGCTATGTACGCTCGCTTTTTTCTTTTTTTTTTTTTTTATCACTACCCGCGACGCTGTCCACCTTTCCTCCCTTAGGCGTATAAAAGACGCAGAGAGATTTACGAGCTTCGCCCTTTGGCCTCTTCGACTCGTCGCAGAGCGACCCTCAACCCCTTTCCTGTCCGACTCCCACTCGACGGGACAGCTTTTTTTCGCACACGAAAAAGATAAAATGATGATAATAATAGTCAATAAAATCGTAGTGCATTTTTGCTGAATTAATGTAAAGAACACAAACGGTGCATCGAATTGAATTATAAAAACTTGAAACAAATTTAAAAATTGTAAAAGTAAATATATAAATAAAATAAATAATAGATAACTAAAGAATTAATTAATTGGTCAATACAATAAATAAATTCAAACTCAGTTTCAAAAATTTGGGGTAAATTTGATTATTGGTCTGCGAATAGCCTAAAAAAAATCAATTTAATGTGCCGAGCAATAATTATAAATTACCAACTTTAACTCATACACGTATGTTAAATTCAATCCATCTTTTCATGAGTAAAAGTTTTCTATACCTTATAAAAAATGTTCGCGCAGACATTTTTTACAGTCTGTACGTTATTGTTCTTTTTTTGTTATTCTTAATTTTATAGTCGCGTTATGCGACACGTTCTCTAGCCTTTATACGTGCCTCGCGCGAACGCCTCGGGAGTACGGCGAGGAATTGTTTAGAAAAAAGGGAAAAAAAAACAGAAATAGTAAAAATAAAACAGGGAAACTTATTTACGTCTCTCCGGGCGTTTCGTGGCACCCTCGCGGGCCCGGACGACTTTTTATCCGCGCGTCGAGCGTATAAAAAAGCGTATAAGCCCTCACCGCCCCCGCGTCGAAAGAAATATTATTAAAGGGTCGTGAGTATTGGATCGTCGCCCTCCGACAGCTTACTCCCCGCGATCGTATCTACTTTTCTCGTTTCCCGTCCCTCCTTGCCTCTCGCCCTTACTTTCCTGGCACGCACACGACAACTACCGAAAACTGTCGTGTGCCTGCGTCCGCACGCAAACCTGCTGCGTCGTAAACAAGCGCCGTTTCTCGCGAGCTCACACAGTAAAAAGAAGTTTTTACTCTTAAGAAACTTTTTTATCCACAAATGTCGACAATTCTTTTCTCGTTAACTTTTCAAATATTTTTTTGCATAATCAACAAACCTTTTTTGGAAAATGAACAAATATTTCTTGTAAAATTAATAAACATTTTTGTATCACGAACAAATATTTTTGTACAATGAACAAACATTTTTGTAAAGTCAACAAATATTTTTGTATCATGAACAAACTTTTTTGTAAAATGAACAAAATTTTTGTAAAATGAACAAAATTTTTGTAAAATGAACAAAATTTTTGTATCATGAACAAACGTTTTTGTAAAATGAACGAACATTTTTATAAAATTAACAACTTTTTTTTGTAAAATTAATAGGAATATAATTGCGAACGTTTGCGGATAAGAAACGTTGGTATTTATTTGACCTTGCACGTTCCAGCATCGTCGTGAACGTGCGGACGTATTTTCGGTAAGTTTCGCAACCTTTTTCCTTTCCACTTTCGCGCCCTCGTCTCGTGGAGAAAAAAAAAAAAAAAATTGCAGAAAAGAGAGAACAATGGAGGAGATGAAAATAAGGTTGAAAGCTTTGCTGTATCGCGAGAGTTCGCGGCTAATTAGGACTTCCAGGATGATGAGGTGGCTCGGAAAAGTGGTCTCGAGAAATTGGCGGCTAATTGGGAAGAGGAACGCGGTCGTGGCCTGCTTTTCTCCCGGTGATCAGGCACGAGGCGAGTTGCGAACTGTTAGCCTCGCCAATTTTTTTTCTTCTTTTTTTTTTCTTAAAGAATATACTTTCTTATTATTTTCTCCTCTCTCTCCCACAAATACTCATTCTTGTGCTTAGGAGGGTTTGTGTGGGTTCTCGGTTTCTCGCCGAGAAACTCGACGGTCCGTGGCTCTTTAACACTCGACTCAACGAGGGGGCGGAGAGGGGAAGCTAATCTTGAATCCGCAAAAGTCACAATGGCGCACGATTTTATCTCGCGAATCGAGTGCCCGCGAGAGCCGGCGCCGGGGTGCTTCGTCGTAGCCAAGGTTAACATATTATTATTATTATTTACCCTCCTGCAGGAACTTAAAGTCGAGAACTAATAGTCGAATAATTCGACCGCACATCCGAGCGATAAATGTTCTATCTACTCGACGAGAAAAACAAATATAGACAGTAAAATTTGTGTGACTCTTTGGGTCGAATTTTAAGACATTAGTTTGAACTTAAGATCGGTCTTGAGATCGAAGTTAAGATCGAAGTTTGGCCCGAATTTCGAACTTAAGTTTGATCTTACGTTCGATCTCAAGTTCAAACTAATGTCTTAAAATTCGACCCTTCGGATTCCAAAAAACAATACAAAAATAGCTGTTGGTATTTGTATAGTACAATTTTATTTTATTTTCGATCGATCATCCCGATCGACCTATAAATCGATAGAGGGCCGATTTCTTTACCTTCCGAACATCGGCTGGTACACATATATTTATAAAAGAATAAATTGCTTTATTCTTAGTGTCAATCGATAAATGCTAAGCAAAAACAATGTTGTTATCGGAACAATTTTCGAATGTTCTTCCTTCACTATCCGATTAATAACGAAATAGGGGGGCTAATCTTGAATCCGCAAGAATTACAATGGAGCACGATTTTATCTTGGGAAGCGAGTGCCCGCGATAGCCGGCGGCGCTTCGTCGTGGTCAAGGTTAACACATTGTTTTTTTTTTTTTGCTACCCTCGTGCATGAGCTTCGAGCCATTGGCGGCGAATTAGAGTCGAATAACTCGAACGCACGTCCTAGCTATAAATGTTACAACTACGCGCCGAAAAAAAAAAATGTAGGTAGAAAAATCTTAATCTCTCTTTGTATTCCAAATAGCAATATAACAGCGTTTAGTATTTGGATAGTAAAATTTTATTTCATTTTCGATCGAGCATCCTGATAAATAATATATTTATTTACATTAAACAAATTTTATACATTTTTAAGTGTATAAATTTTAAAGAATTGCTAATTGCTAATTGCTTTTTTCTGTTTCATTGCTTTCGCTTTTGTATTCTTTTGGGTCCTCTTATATGTTTTTTTATCTATTCCTGTCTGTTCTTATCTGTTCTCCTTCTTATATATTTTCCTTATCTACATTAGTTTAATTTTCGTTGCTTTTGTATTATAGTTTATTTGTAAGTTTAACATTTTGTTGCTTCTACTGTTTTCGATTTTTCTTGTCGCGACATTTCAGTTCTTGGCCGACGTTGAGCCCTTTTTTGGGCAGGTTGTCCTCAGGGAACTTGCCTCAGGACACGAATGAAACAACACTATTTTGTTCAAAAATCTTAGAGTCTGTCTCAGTATCCATAAATATAAAAAAAAAAAAAATGTATTCGAATTGGAATTTTTTTCTTTCGCTATCCAAATAATAACGGCTGGTGCAGGGAACGCAAGGGAAAAGTAGTCCGCGTGTCGCAGCGGATAGAAGACTTTATTGCGTGAACAGTGGCAAGAGGAAAAAAAAAAAAAAAAAAATCGGGGTCTTTTATGCAAGGGTACATACATTTCGCGGTAGTCTGGAGTAGTTACGGCTGTGAACGACAGCCCTGCGTTAACGCACATGGAGAAGCGCCGAGTTGAGCTTGCGGGACGGTAGGGGATTCCCCGCGCGCAGGACGATGAGAGAGGAGGGCAATAAACCGCGCGTGCACACCGTGGCTGTCGTAATTACGAGGCGCGTTATGGGACATAAAGATCCTCCTTGTTCCCATCCAGCGAGTCCTATTATGTCCACTCGTCGTATTTACGGACCTCGTTGCCGATGAGTTACGCGGACAGCGGCGCTAGCGTTGAATTTCTACTCCGCTGGTCCGGGCACAATATGACTCCCCTCCTCACCGCCGAAGTCACTTACCGCGAGATATGTCGGCCGCCGAGAACCAAAAGGGCGTATCCCACCCCGTTGAACATGTCAATCGACGTGTGTTACGCCCTTCTGCTTCTTGGCGGACGATGTATGTCCCACGGCCGCTTCCGCCGCCAAGTATTTGCCACTTTTCTTCGATACAGAGATGACAAAAGAAATAAAGAAAAAAAGCATTATTTCCGTCGGGTTGTGATTGTAATACGAACAGGAAGAAATAAGTTCCTCTCCTGGACAAGCCGTGATATTTGTGAATGAAATAATGATTAAATTATTAACAATAATATTATTAAATTAATAATTATTATATTATTAAATTAATAATTATTATATTATTAAATTAATAATTATTATATTATTAAATTAATAATTATTATATTATTAAATTAATTATTATTATATTATTAAATTAATTATTATTATATTATTAAATTAATTATTATTATATTATTAAATTAATTATTATTATATTATTAAATTAATTATTATTATATTATTAAATTAATAATGACTCCCACCTCACCGGCGAAGTCACTAACCGCGAGATATGTCGGCCGCCGAGAACCAAAAGGGCGTATCCCACGCCGTTGAACATGTCAATCGACGTGGGTTACGCCCTTCTGCTTCTCGGCGGACGATGTATGTCCCACGGCCGCTTCCGCCGCCAAGTCTTTGCCACTTTTCTTCAATACAGAGATAACAAAATAAATCAAGAAAAAAAAGCATTATTTCCTTCGGGTTGTGATTGTAATACGAACAGGAAGAAATAATGCTTTTTTTATTTTATTTAATAATTATTAAAATAAAAAAGCATTATTTCCCTCAGGCCCTAATACGAACGGGACGAAATAAATTATTCTTCCGGTCGGGCGGCGAGATTTGTGAATTAAATAATTATTGAATTAATCGTAGTAGCAGTAAAAGACATTTATTGAGCTCCTTTACAACGCTAATTCTATTGTTTTTTTATTCTTCCTTTTTTTTATACATTACGTTGCCTTAGGGTGGGCCAATAGGCCATTGACCGAAGTCCTTCATAATCCTTCATAATAATAAATAATAATAATTATTAAATTAATAACTATCGTTATTATATTTATAATCATCGTTGTAAAATTGATAATTATTAAATTGCTTCAGACAACACGCCAGTATCCCATTTGACGAATTTTCCCTACCGAGTTGAGTGTTCGGTCCGATAGCGTCTCTGCATAAAGCCATTGATCGATAGATGGCCATTCGTGGTTCGATCGAGAGCCGCACACGCGACTGCAGACTGAAGCCGGATGTGCCGGCTCTCCGGCGCTGTCTCATCCCTCGGGTGACACGGGCGCAATCCCCCGTCGCAGTAAAATCATCAGAAACAATCGGTGAATGGCAGATGGCCTGGAAAACGGGCGAAAGCGCCCGGTGAAACGGCGCGTGTTGGACACATCATCGAATATCGATGGCACGCGCGCATCGGGTTTTACCCTCTTCTCGTATAATGCTCGCTCGGTGTAGCCGACGGATAGTTGTTTCGCGCATAGCATATAAACAGATACGGATACATATTATACAGCCCGCTCTCGCGGCTCGTCTATGCAGCCTGTCGATATTACACGAGCACAGATGTACATATTCTATAATGCAAAGCTCTGCACGCGAGTTGGAATCGACTCTTCGATAAATGTCGATACATAGAGGAAGCGCTCGAGCGAATTTTTTTTTTTTTTTTTTTTTTTTTTTTTTCTCGATGGGCTCCGCGAACATCGCAAATATATCATCGCGCCTGTGCACACGGTTGAACACTGCATGGCAGGCGCAACGCTCTCGATGGGCCTTGTATCGACACCGAGAGGTTTCATTTGCGTTGGCGCGTACGTAATCCGATTAAGAATAAAATTGAGCGGCCGTGGGCCGCTCGACATCCGGCGGGAGGAGTCGACGTGAAAAATTTAAATGGAAACGCGCGAGGCCAAAATCAGCGGACACGGATATTGAGTGCAAAGGGGCGGAGCGGGGAAAATGGACCAGCCTAGCGATTGAGGGAGATTCATCGATTCACGCAGCACGTTTTTACTTTTTTTCAAGACGGCTGATGCATTTTTGCACATTCGTATGGCCCTGGGGCAAAATGGAATCGTAGTAGAAAAGAATACATTTAAATTACGAAATTGGGGTGTATTTTAATTATTTTCCGATTTAAAAATATTAATTTTTGAAATACGAAAGACGACGGGGGGCAAATTGGACCACTCTGGCGAAACAGTGTTTGCTAAGACCATCGTAGTCGAGGCGCGAAATTGACTTGTTTAAAATTTCGCTGTATCTCGAATTCATTTTGCCCCACTCGCCCCCCCCTACGTGTATGTATATGCATATACTCGACTATATCTATATGTACGAGTGAGTCAGAGAACGGGAAGAGAATTACTGGAAATGCGCAACGAGGTAAAGCGAGATGGAGGAGCTGGTATGGGTACGAGAAACCGGGAAAGTGTCGAGTTTGCACACCTCTCGGGCGAAGCGGCACGAGTGAGAGGGAGCGGTTTCTCACCGGAAACGGAGCATTTCCCCGGAGAAACCGCGGCTGGTGGAATACTGGAGATAGAGAATTTTCGGCAAGCCTCAGCTACGAGAACGGCGAGTTCCGGCTCTTCTCATTCTCTTTCTCCGACTCGACAGCTTTCACGCTTTTCTTTCCTTCCTTCCTCGTTTTATTTTCTTTCTTCATCTCTTTATATCTCGCGAACCAACCGAGGTAAGGTTGTGCCACATAACCGTGCAGAGAGGGGCAAGACGGACTATCCTTAACAAAAATGTCGCGGCATATATTTAAAAAGTTCCATCTAAAGTGGTTCGTCTTGCCCCGCTCTCCGCTGTACTCTCTACCCAAAGAAGCCCCACCGTGCACAGAAAGCAAAAAAATTTGCAATAACTACTGCCATTTCCATTAATAATGCGACCCATAATTCGTAAACAGTATTTTCTAATTTTGAATTTCTGAACAAAATAAATTACCCGAACACGATAATGAAAAAAAAAAACTTTCGAGATATATATTTTTTAAAAAACCATCTATAATGGTCCGTCTTGCCCCGCTCTCCACTGTACCCTCCACCCAAAGAAATTCCACCGTCCACAGAAAGCAAAAAAATTAGCAATAACTACTGCCATTTCCATTAATAATGCGACCTATAATTCATAAGCAGTATTCTCTAATTTTGAATTTCTGAACAAAATAAATTACCCGAACACGAAATAAAAAGAAAACTTTCGAGATATATATTTTGAAAAATCCATCTACGATGGTCCGTCTTGCCCCGCTCTCCACTGCACCCTCCACCAAAAGAAGCCCCACCGTGCACAGAAAGTAAAAAATTAGCGATAACTACTGCCATTCCCATTAATAATGCCATACCATTAATAATTCATAGAAAGTATTTTCCAATTTTGAATTTCTGAAAAGAAATAAATTACCCGAACACGAAATAAATAAAATAAAAAATACCCCCAACCATGGCCGATGGTGATCGAAATTTTTTATAGAATCTTTGCAGTCTCGATGCACAGTCCCGACGTTTCCCATCGCGAGACCGCGCATCGATATCGCCCTCCGCCTCGACCGGGCTGATAACCGGCTGGTCGCCAATCGCTCGAAGGCGGAGCCCGGGCGAGCGACCGAAACTTGGTCCTTCCACGTAGGTTGTGCACAGCGAAACAACGTCCTTTACCGTTTGTTCGGCGAGGGGCCGCTGGGAAGATAAAGCAGCCGCAGTTTCACGGGTTTGCGGACTTGGCGTAGTCGGGAGTGGCGGAGGTTGAAGCAGAGACTTCTCCGGAGTACCTAAAATTTGCCGCTCAAGTCTCGAGTTTACGAGCCGGTCCCCAGAGTCCGTCGCGCGATTAGAAGCTCCCACGGGACGATAGCGAAGGGAGGGAGATAGAGGTTTGTCCGCGACACTCGGAGCGAGTTGATAATGGTCACGGAAAAGCGCGGCTGGGTAGTCGAACGGCTCGGCAACGAGGAAACGGCGCGCGAAGAGCTTTCGGAAAACGCGAGACGAATCCACCGGAGGGAAAACAAGGTTCCATTCGTTGTCTGTACACCCGGAACGATCGTCGCTTGAACGACAGTCCATTTACTTCTTCAACCCTGAACTCTTGGAATTTCCATCACTCTTCGCGTGACTCTGCGCCGATCGATCTGGATAATAAGAGGCCTTGCATCGATCCCGCATCCCTTCGACTATGAATATAGGGCAATGCTGGCGGATATTGGCCATGGTTTGTTTCTTTTTTTTTTCTTATTTACGAGAATGAAGTACACTATCGATAGGTACTTTATTAGCGTAAGTAAAGAAACGATTTTTTTTTCTCACTTTTGTGGGCAAAAACATTTGCTCATATTCGTGATCGACACGAATATGAGGACATTAAGATAGGTGGCGATGTTTCTTGTCCAAAAATATCCACGATTCTTGTAATTTTTATGAAAGAAAAGACACTTTCTTTTCTTTCATAAAAATTGCGTTTTTTATCGTAAATAATATTTTTTTGTTGCAAAATTTATTAATAAAATAATCGCGGATGTTTGTGGATGATAAAAGTTTGCCAAAAGTCCAAACCTTATTTTTACTGTGCATTGGAACGAGCGTCGCGGAAAATACTTTGCCTATCGTTTGTCGCGCTTTTTGATACTCGGAATAGTGAATTGTTGTTGCAAAGATGAGAAAGTGGAGCTTTGTAAAAGAAGCAGTTGTTAGAAATAGTCAGAATAACAGTGCTCAGACGTTTCTCTCGTTTCATCCAAAAATGTTTCTTAATTTTACAAATATTTTTGTTCTTAAATTTATCGATAAAAGTGTACCAATAAAAGAATCGTGCAAGTTTATGGACAAATGAGTTTCTTCAAACTACAAACCCTTTTAACTGTTCATACTTCTCTCCGAACAAGCGTCGCGAACAATCGTTTGTCGACCTTTTGGACGCTCGGAATAGTGAATTGCTAATTTTGTTAACTTTACAAATATTCTTGTCGTTAAATTTATCAATAAGGGTCTATCAATAAAAGAATCGTGCAAGATTGTGGACAAATGAGTTTCTTAAAACTACAAACCCTTTTAACTGTTCATACTTCTCTCCGAACAAGCGTCGCGAAAATCGTTTGTCGACCTTTTGGACGCTCGGAATAGTGAATTGCTAATTTTGTTAACTTTACAAATATTCTTGTCGTTAAATTTATCAATAAGGGTCTATCAATAAAAGAATCGTGCAAGTTTATGGACAAATAAGTTTCTTCAAACTACAAACCCTTTTAACTGTTCATACTTATCTCCGAACAAGCGTCGCGAACAATCGTTTGTCGACCTTTTGGACGCTCGGAATAGTGAATTGCTAATTTTGTTAACTTTACAAATATTCTTGTCGTTAAATTTATCAATAAGGGTCTATCAATAAAAGAATCATGCAAGATTGTGGACAAATGAGTTTCTTAAAACTACAAACCCTTTTAACTGTTCATACTTCTCTCCGAACAAGCGTCGCGAACAATCGTTTGTCGACCTTTTGGACGCTCGGAATAGTGAATTGCTAATTTTGTTAACTTTACAAATATTCTTGTCGTTAAATTTATCAATAAGGGTCTATCAATAAAAGAATCGTGCAAGTTTGTGGGCAAATGAGTTTCTTAAAACTGAAAACCCTTTTAACTGTTCATACTTCTCTCATAACAAGCGTCGCGAACAATCGTTTGTCGACCTTTTGGACGCTCGGAATAATGAATTGCTAATTTTGTTAGCTTTACAAATATTCTTGTCGTTAAATTGATCAATAAGGGTCTATCAATAAAAGAATCGTGCAAGTTTGTGGGCAAATGAGTTTCTTAAAACTGAAAACCCTTTTAACTGTTCATACTTCTCTCCGAACAAGCGTCGCGAACAATCGTTTGTCGACCTTTTGGACGCTCGGAATAGTGAATTGCTAATTTTGTCAACTTTACAAATATTCTTGTAGTTAAATTTATCAATAAGGGTTTTTATCAATAAAAGAATCGTGCAAGATTGTGGACAAATGAGTTTCTTAAAACTACAAACCCTTTTAACTGTTCATACTTCTCTCCGAACAAGCGTCGCGAACAATGGTTTGTCGAGCTTTTGGACGCTCGGAATAGTGGATGGCTATTGCATAGATGACAAGGGGAGCTTTGCAAGAAGCAGTTGTTAAAAATAGCCAGAATAAAAAAAAGAAAATTGAGACTCGTAGCCGGAGCGTTGTGATCCTCCGAGCATCCCCGTTATCCTCGTTTTCTGGCATGAAAGGCGATCGAGCGAGTGAGCAGAGGGGGGGGGGGGGGGGGGGGAGGGGGGACGGACGAAGAGGGAGTGATAAGAGGCTCCTCTCGCTCCATCTCCAGCGATTTGGCGTTAATTCGGCCGTGTACAGGAGTCTATAACAGTGCTAATCGAGCCAGAGGAGTTCACGAGGCTGAAGGAACGAGAGAAAGCGGCCTAAGGGGGGTTCGGGCGGATGGAAGCGCGATATCGGAGGGATGAGGAGGACAACAACGGTAGACGGGAGGCAACGAGCCTGGTATAATTTCCGGTCCAACACAGCGGGCGGGCAACGACGTGCGAGAGCACAACCAGCCGACACGGAATATCGATTATAAAGATCGACGAACGTCGGATACACTGGAACGCTCTGTGCATTACACTGCCATGTCGCTCCACCTTGCCGAGCTTCCACCTTTCTCTCCTTTTAAGCATCTTTTTTTCTACTTTTTAGTTTTTTTCATCCTTTCCCTATCTCAGCGCCTCGATTTTCTCACGGGATTTTACCTTGATCTTCTTTCGCAAACTTTTTCTTTGTTATCCGACACTTTTACCAAGAGACTAGCATCGAGCGTGTAATTCCTGCTCTCGTTTTTTTTCATTCCCTTTTCTCTTCCCTGTTCTCGTCCCTTTGTATCATGTGTTAATTGTTTTTTGATGCAATTAAAGTGTAGTGCAGTCCCTTGGCATAATCTCTGGGCTGGTCCTTTATCTGCTTATCCGGTGGTTTATTGTGCGAGCGGTGTAGGAGAAAAGTCACTTAAGTACCAAAGATGGGGTAGGTCCGGCTGGCGATTGCATCCCAGCACTAGCCCGGTCTCGCGCCAGCTCTGGGATGTAACAGCCTGCCGGACCAAAACCCACCTGGGGAGTAACGCAAGTGCCGAGGTTGAACGGAGGCGGAGTAGGTCTGGCTGACTGTTACATCCCAGCACTAGCCCGCTCTCGCGCCAGCGCTGGTATGTAACAGCCAGCCGGAACAAACCTCGCCTAGGGAGTAACGCAAGTTCTGAGGTGGAATTGAGGCGGGGTGGGTCTGGCTGACCGTTACATCCCAGCACTTTTTTATCCGACACTTTTACCAAACTAGCATCAAGCCTGTAATTCCCGCTCCCGTTTTACTTTTGTACCATGTTATTATTATTTTTTTTTAAATGTAATTAAAGTGGAGTGCAGTCCCTTGGCGTAATCTGTGGGCCGGTCCTTTATCTGCTCATCCGGTGGTTTATTGTGCGAGCGGTGTCGGAGAAAAGTCACTTAAGTACCAAAGATGGGCTAGATCCGGCTGGCGGTTGCACCCCAGCACTAGCCCGGTCTCGCGCCAAGCCCGGGAGTCTGCACAGTGCTGTGATGTAACAGAGAGCCGGACTACTCACCTGGGTATGCGAGTGTTGTACGTGTACATGCTTAATTCTCTTTTAACCTCGTAATCGCGAAGACGGGGCAAAACGGACCGGTGGCCTTTAAGCTCGTGCAAAAAATTCGTGAGAGTAGTCCCTTTTGCCCCAATCTCCCCGAACTCGTGGCTAGACTGACTTCGTTCTTTCTTACTTCTCCTCTTACCGTCGGTGCTTTTGTTTTATCTTTTATGTCTTTTTCTTTTACCTTGCATCGTCATAACGGCTCTCCAATTTCTCTTGCTTATCTCCGCCAACGTCGCGGCGAGTTTCTTGCGCCTCTGCCGCTTTTTCTTCTCCTCATCGCCCGCCCGGTTACGGCGAGTTTTTCGGAACGCGAGACGTTAACGACATCAGCTGTACACGTCCGTGCAGCCGGACACCTCGGACCGGTAGGGCTTCAACTGGAGCACGCGAGTTCCCCGAGAGCTCCCTCTTACATTCTCCTATGACCGACGCCGTTCTTCGTTCCGAGGCCGACTCCGCCCCCCTCCCCCCGACTTTCCGCCCCAGCGGGATAATCTTGTTACCGGCGATACCTACCCTCTTAATCCCGGGGCAGCTACCGTCTGCCGAACGAGGGCCTAATCGTTCACCGAACCAGCCAACGTGCACGGAGAGCCCTTGGCTTCGACCTTTTTGCTGTTGCCATCGAAAAGAAACAATAAAAATTTACTGTAAAAAATGTTTCTCTATTTTTCCCACCCGGCTCATCATATGCGTTGCTCCGCAGACAGGGTTTGGT
The DNA here is from genome assembly GCA_958510785.1 of Exephanes ischioxanthus. Lineage (NCBI taxonomy): Eukaryota > Metazoa > Arthropoda > Insecta > Hymenoptera > Ichneumonidae > Exephanes > Exephanes ischioxanthus. Next base: position 10,971,868 of record OY294022.1, on the reverse strand, counting down.
CCGGCTGGCTGTTACATCCCAGCACTGGGGCGAGAGCGGGCTAGTGCTGGGATGTAACAGTCAGCCAGAGGTGCCCCGCCTCGAATCCACCTCAAAACTTGCGTTACTCTGCAGGTGGGGGTTTTGCTCCGGCTGGCTGTTACATCCCAGCACTGGCGCGAGACGGGGCTACTGCTGGGATGTAACAGTCAGCCAGACCTACTCCGCCTGGATCCGACTTCATACTCAGCACTTGGTACGGAAAATCTTGTCCGATGTAATAAAATTGAAAAATAATAATTCATCTTCTTCATTACCAGAGTCTAATGATCGCGACGATCATCCGGCATGAATTGTGGAAGCGGAGCATAAATTCGGGATGATACGATACACGGGATAATCGTCCGACTACGCCTATGCTATTAGCGGACTTGTGTAGCGATCTACTTTGAGGCAATCTACCGTGCAAACCTCGGAGGGGGAGGGGGGGGGGGGAATCCCCTTGATAATACAAACGATTAGCAAGCTCGTCGCGATTTCCCAGAAGCAAGATTTCCACGTGTAATCCTAGCAGGAGCAGCGGAGGCATCATACTTGTGTACGACGCGTTCCCGAACTTCCCACCCTTTCCTTATCCGCGATCTCGACCACCTCGTTACAGCACTTCGTAGCTAAACAGCCAACCCCGATTACCCGTTTCTCTCCCCTTCCTATCGGCGAAGGGACATCACAACTCCCAGCGGGTTCCACCGGTACCCACTATCTTGCCCCCACCCGCCGGTGACTAAAGTTTTGTTTTTGATTATGCATGACTTTAATCTCTATAATTGCAAACGTCGATAGCTGAGAATCAAAATGGGGTAACCTGCATGTTAAAGTGGTTTCCATGCGCCAATAGGCAAACGCGGGTTTTTCCATCTTCAGATCGATTAGTGTAAATTAATAGAAATAATGTATAATATATTATTTAATTATATGTAATTATAATTAATAAATATATTAATATATATTGATTTATATATCAGCAAAAAAATTGATTACCCTACATAGTCCAGACACGGTGAACTCTTAGAGATGAAATTTTGGAATTTTAAATTTATGTCGATTGATCTTTGTACACCGTTTCCAAGATTTTTGTCCAAGTTCCATTATGCACGGCTTTATTCACGGTAATTGGCAAGGTCGATGGCCGAGCAGTAAAATGGCGTAACCTCCATATCAAAGTGGTCTACGCTTATAGATAAATGCCGGTTTTCCTATCGTCATATCGGCGACCAGTTTTGATACGGTTTCGCAAAAATTAAACGGGCTTTGCCCGTGTACTAGAAAAAAATAAAGATTTATCTAAATTGATATAAATAATATGTAATACATATAAAATAGACTAATATATATATCAATTTATATATTAACAAAAGTAGGTTACCCGACATATCTCTGACACGGTGAACTCTTCCACATAAAATTTGCACATATTAAATTTATCTTGATTGATCTTTACAAACTGTTTCCAATATTTTTGTCCAAGTTCCATTATGCACGGCTTTATTCACGGTAATTGGCAAGGTCGATGGCCGAGCAGTAAAATGGCGTAACCTCCATATCAAAGTGGTCTACACTTATAGATAAATGCCGGTTTTCCTATCTTTACATCGGCAACCACTTTTCATACGGTTTCGCAAAAATAAACCGGGCTTTGCCCGTGTACTATAAAAAAAAAATTAAGATTAGTCTAAATTGATATAAATAATATATAATGCATATAAAATAAACTAATATATATAAATTGATATATTAAGAAAAGTAGGGTAATTAGGGTAGGGTCAATACTTTTGTACTTTTGTATAAGTACAAAATGTTGGTATAAGCTTTGTGTAAGTACTGACATACCCCTGACACAGTGAACTCTTCGAGATAAAATTTTCAAATACGAAATATACGTCGATTGATCTCAACGAACTCTTTCCAAGATTTTTGTCTAGCGTCTCGCGAACCAAGAAGCATCGCGATGTATTATCTCGAGAAACCTGCGACACCTTTCTCCGGAAGATTGCGACATCAAGGAAAATAGCTGCGCACGGACTGATTCTCGGGTCCGTTGCAGAAACACACGCGGACAGCTCAAAGGATTGGGGCGGGCTCGGGCGAGACGATGGAAAGGAGTAACGGAGGTTTCCGAGAGCCATTCTTGGGCGGGCTCGTACTTCCCCGAGGGACAACGATCCCTCGTCCTGACGAAGAGCCGAGGCGACTCCGAGTCCGCTCGACCACACTCTCATCTCTCCGCTACACTGTGTTCTCCGGCTCTCCTTTCTGTGCTCTCCCTCGCGTCTATTGCTGCTCCCGAAGAGATACGCGCGAGCTACATCGCAGTCGTCCAGTTTGCCGTGGAGATCACCAACGGTATACGTAGGTTGGAATCGCAAGAACGATTCCCGCAATTCCGGGACAACAATGAAGTGGATCTCGCCAGAGGGAGACTCACTGAATCCCTGGATCCGATATTCTTCTCCGTGGAAGCGGCAGCTGGCCAGAAAGGCTGCTACTGTATATACTTTACAGTCTCGTATATATACTGTGTGTACATATGTATATATATATGTATATATACATAAGGGGTTACAGTACATTGGGTGGATAGTAAGTAGCAGACGAGGCTAGAAACGTGCAGTTCGCGTTTCGTACTCGCGTGGGACTTTCCTGAATTTAGAGCGGGAATGAAAGATCAGAGGACCTTTATCGGGAAAATAAAAGAATTGTAAAAAAAAAAAAAATCCCATGCGATTTATTGTAGCGTTATCGTGATCGAGTGTAAAATGTCTAGTTTCTCAACTGGAGCCTGAAGAGGTTCAGAATTGAACGTTTCTTACGGTTTCTGTTTTCATGATAAAAAATTTGTTTTCGACATTTTAATAAAAACGTGTTCGGAATGTTTCAAAATAACGCAAAATCATATCTAGAAAATAATGTATGGATGTGTTTGAGTCACACACACAAAAGCAAGCAGAGGAACGGTCAATCCTCAATGTTTGTTAAATTTTTAGCAAAATACTTTTCAGTCATTAAACTTTTAGGCGTTTTTTTAACTTCGCCAAAAAAGTTTTTTAAAAATGCTAAGAGCACGCTAGCCCTTAGAATTTTTGCGCTATCATCGAGCTAAAGAGTTGTACGCAAAGGTATTATAATCGACCGATGATTGCTATTTAATTTGGCGCGAATCGATCGAAACGTTTCAATTTTACGAGATTTTGAATTTTTTTTAATTATCCGAAAAAATTTGTATTTTCTTTCTGACGCGATTTTCCGTATCAAATATTGAGTCAAGAGTAAAATAAGTGTCAGACTCGCGATCATTGGGAACGAAATCCATAAGACCCGGCCTCGACCTAATAACCAACATTTTTTAGTTATTAGGTTATTAATAATAACCTAATAACTACTCGAATAACTACAATTTTTATGTGCAATCTTTCTAGTGAATATTCCGAAAAATGAGTGATTTTTTTCTATTTTCAAACTTGATCATTTCCTTTAACCGACAAAGCTTCCTCTCTGACCAATCCAAAGATATCATTTTTCGATATCCCAAAAAAAAAAGCTTCTCATCGCCATCTAAATCTGCGTATCAACTTTTCACCCGCCGTCCCGTCATTCCCTGCGCGACATCGTAACTTCAATTATTCCTCCATACGCGAGTAACCGAATCGCAGCGGCCTTTGATCGAGCGGAAGCGCCCCGCGCTTCGGGAGACAGCGCGGCCCATCTATATATATTTTTTTCATCAGCTTCGTTCCAGCCAGTTACTCGCGCCTCGGATCCTCGCCGGGTGTGTTCGTAGCTCGCGCAACCTAACATTTGAAAATTGTTGGAAATTATTCACACCCCGACGGGGAACCGAGCGAGCACTGCGAGGCGCGTCCTTGCGGCAGTCGATCGATCCTCGATGCCGTCGAGCTTCGCGTTCTCCATACAGAGACGCACACATCCGTTCTCCGCAAACGTGCGAAAACACACACGGGGAGAGCTTCGAGTTTTCCTGCCCCGTGAATCGCCCGGCGAGAGCTTGCGCGAATGCCAAAGAGCAAATACGTGTTTCCGAGTGATGTGACACGTAACGCGCGAAGGGCGAAGAGGTGAGATGGAATGGGGCACGAGGGGGGGGGGGGGGGTTGTGGATGACAGTGCGAGAGAAAGCGGGTGAGCGAAGGGAAGCGCGGAGACGAAAACGGGTCAGAGAGCGAACCAGACGTCGATCACCCTGGGCGGCTTGAGCGACAAGAACCCCAGACGTAATTTCATTTGCATGGAGTCTCGTCGTAGGTTTCTCTTGTCGTGTAGACGACGGCGCTCGGAGGGGGCCGAAAGTTTCAGGGATGCACGGAGTTACGGGGCCGGGAAGCCCGAAGGACGGAGGGGAAGTCTCGCGAGAAGAGGGCCATTGCGTCGGAAGGCGGAAAGTCTCACCGTATAGATTCTCCGTATCCGATCTTCCGAACATTGTTAGACCCGTTATCGGCCGGGCGAGCGGGAGGAGAAAAGAATTTATTGAACGAAGTGGCCTCCAGGAGACGATAAGTCAAAAGAAAAAGACGATGTGCGTTCGATAACGAAAATCTATGTTATTGCTGTTATTGTTATTATTGTTATTAATGTTATTAATGTTATTATTGTTTGTTTATTTATTTATATTTTAGACGGGAGGAATGCTTCGTACGAAATTTACAGGAAGTGTGAGTGTGTATAAGTACAATGTTTCCAGTGGCTTAGGCTGGACTGTAGGAAAATGTTTGAAAATTACTGAACGGAATTGGAGGCTTATTTTAATAAACTGTTTTTGAAATTTCTATGTAGCGTGTATGGCAATTTAGCAGTAAAATTTGTATTTTTGATGAAAATCTTTGTAAATTTCAGGCGAAAAAATTGGCATTTAACATCTGGTATTTTTGTTTTATAAAAAAAGTACATTAATGTTGAATCAATGTAAATAATGTAAGCAAATTTCTAGTTCGGGTACATTAAATTTACAAATTTATTTTTACAGTGCAAAAGTTCCGTAACTTTGTGAGAGTGATTCGGGTGATATGAGAGTCTAGTACACATTATTGTTGTTATTATTATTATTGATATTATTAATAATAGAATCGTATGAAATAGAAGTAGAGTTGAGATAATGGTATTTTTTTGTGCAGTTCGCAAGCCAATTGTTCTTGATTCATTTATGTTTGTGTTTTTTTCGTTCCCAATGTACCGTCGATACTATCGTGTATCGAATGGGAATAGTCGGCTCCGGCAACTGAACAACCGGTCGACGACGCCGAGGCCACGACGGAAGGCAAGCTGGGCGAGCGAAAAAAAATTATTGGACGAAATGGCTCCGACGGAGACGATAACACAAGAGAAAAACACGATGTACATCCGATAACGAAAATTGATATTATTATTATTATTATTATTATTATTAATATTATTGATTTTTTAAATTTATTTTATTTACAGGACGAACCCTTTTACATTTTCAATTTTTACAGTCCAGATCAAAATTCACATTACTGGTGTGCACTTGGTTAAACATGTAGCATGTGTAATAGTATATGATATATAAAAATTCATTACGATTAATTATTTTACATAATTTTTTCTTTTTTTCATAAACTTTTGTTGCGAGATCACAACATGACTAGAAATATCATTCCGAATTTGGCAAGACATTTGCTCATTGTTATCATTATCAGTAACAGAATCGTATGACATAGAAGTAGAATTGAGAAAACGATATTTTTTTTTGTGGGCAGTGAAAAATAATTTCGTAAGATCGGCATACGAAGTTTCGTGAAAACAATTTTGTTGACTAAGTGACAAACTCGTTTGTTCATTCTTCAATATACAAATAGATCCTTTAATTTCCGGCGTCATTAGCAATTTTAGTTTGTAAAACTGAAGAATTAACAAATAAAATTGTGGACAATAAGTTTGTGGACAATAATTTGTTGTAAAAAGAGTAAACTTTTTTTTTTACTGTTTGTAGCTCGCAAAGGCGAATTGTGCTCGATTAATTTTTCTATTTTTCGTTTTTTTTCTTTCTTTTTTTTCCAGTGCACCGTCGACATTATCGTGCATCGAATGGCTGGAACGGTCGGCTCCGGCGACCGAACGATTGGGTGTACGACGTCGAGGACACGACGTAGGGATGTCTATCCCGCGAAGCACGCCGGTCCGTCAAGGGTATAAATACACCTGCTATTGATTTTGCTCGCTCCGAGCAGCGCGAGAGACTGCGTGGTTTCTTATCTGCCGTCTTTCTCAGTCCCCGTCGGCCGGGTGATTATGCTCCTATGACGAGGAGAAATAATATTCTTCCGTTCGCGCGAGCGGACGGATTGAAATATGCAGCGGCCACGGGCGGAGGTGGATAATTACGCGGGACCGCAGAAATTTGAGGACAAAACCCGACGCGAGAGAAGCCGAGAGAAGCCAATGGAGGAAACACGGAATGCGAGCGTGAAAGGAGAACCGGTGAGTTTGCCCGCTGGTGTGTTACTTTACAGAATAGACATTATATGCGCGGACCGGGAAGAGAGACCGAGAGCGATGCGAGGATACCGAGCGCAGCTCCGGGCGCATTAATATTCCGGGATCGTACCGATCCCCGGAAGGTATCCCAAGGCGTGATACTCTCGTTCCGACCTCGCTCTCGTTTCAACCCCCTCCACCCCCTCCTCCCAAACCCCGTTTCCTCGCTGTCCTCTAATCCCCGAATTTCTCGCCCCCGGCGTATATATATGTGTATATATATATATGTATATACATCCTCTACCCCCCCCCCCCCCCGCGAGTTTCTTCCCACCACTGCTCCGAGGGCCGAAGAGGGGGAGGAAGGGTACGAGTCGTCCCGTCCTGGCGCACCTTTCGGGTCCTCGCACCGACCACGTAATCGTCCACCGGTTTGCATTCCCCGCATAATCCACCCCCCGAAAGGACCAGAAAGGTACACGGTATATACAGGCTGTGCGGGAAGCGAGGCGAGCGGTTCGGAACACCCGCTACCCCCCCCCCCCCCCCCCCCCCCCCCGCTTTTCTGCGACGAACAATACAATTTGAATACAAGGCAGAATAAAGGTATTAGGGAAATTACTTTTGTGGTAAAAAATTGTTGATTTTGGGGGAAGCTGGAAGAATTCAGCTTTCTTTTTTTTTTTTTGCAAAACCGGTGCGGGTAATTTTTTTTTTTTATCAAACTTGTAGAAAAACTTTCTATAAAGGATTTTATTATTGTTATCACTATTATGAGTTGCTGTATTAATCACTGGTTTGAGTAGTGCGGAACGCTCAAGCTC